>PVJH01000342.1:272500-346782 GCA_004026705.1 Nesogale talazaci
GGTAATCAACATGGTGCAAAATAACAAGCACTATCCCTTCACAAATATAGAGCTACATAATGGACATTTTTGTAGATTTAATAATAGGCAGTGCTGATTTGGCAGAAATCAAATATCTTCAAATCAAAAAAGAAAACAGATATCTTCAGTAGAATTTTTATCTTAGTGCATTTGATTCAGTATACAGAAAATATGATTAAAATTTTCTACATTACCTGCTTTTTCTTTTAGTTCTTCCCTTTAATTATTTATATCTGTTTGTGTGGTTTTAAAATCATTTTATTGGGGGCTCATACAACTCTCATCACAATCCATTGTATCAAGCACATTTGTACATTTGTTGCAGTTGTGATTTTCAAAACATTTTCTTTCTACTTGAGCCCTTGATATCAGCTCCTCATTTTGCCCCCTCCCTTGCTCGCCCACCACCTCTCATGAACCCTTGATAATTTATAGATTATTATTATTTTCTCATGTCTTACACTGACTGCTGTCTCCCTGCACCGACATTTCTGTGGTCTCTCCACCAAGGAGGGGGGATTATATGTATATCATTGTGATCATTTCCCACTTTGTCCCCCCAACCTTTCCCTTACCCTCCTGGTATCACTACTCTCATTATTCATCCAGAGGGGTTGACCTGTCCTGGATTCTCTGTGTTTCCAGTTCTTATCTGTACCAGTATATATTCTCTAGTCTAGCCAGATTTGTAAGGCAAATTGGGGTCATGATAGTGGGGGGAGGAAGAATTAAATAACTAGAGAAAAGTTGCATGATTTATTGGTGATATACTGCACCCTGACTTGTTCTTCTCCTTCCCACGGCCCTCTATAAGAGGATGTCCAGTTTCCTAGAGATGGACTTTGGGTTTCCACTCCATACTTCCCCTCACTCACAATGATATGATTATCTGTACTTTGATGTCTGATACTGATTATGTCAACACCTCGTGATCACACAGTCTGGTGGGCTTCTTCCATGTGGGCTTTGTTGCTTCTCAGCAAGATGGCCACTTGTTTATCTTCAAGTATTTAGTACCCTAGATGCTGTATCTTTTGATAGCCAGGCACCATCAGCTTTCTTCACATTTGCTTGTGCCCCTGCTTTGTCTTCAGTGATCATGTCAGGAAGGTGAGCATCATGAAATGACAGGTTAATAGAAAAAAATGTTCTTGCATTCAGGAGATACTTGAGTGGAGGCCCAATACTCATCTGCTACCTTTGTATTAAATCTATAAATATATCTGCCTAGATCTATTTCCCCATCATCATATATAAATACATTTACATGTGTACATGCCTGTATTTAGACCTCTATAAATGTTCTTTGTATCCTACTTCTTTCCTCTATTTCCTTTAATTTCCTCCTGACCCACTGTCATGTTCAGCCTTCATTTGGTTTTCAGTAATTTCTCTTGATCAAGCCCTACCAGGCCTCCAACATGCTCTTCACCATTCATTTTATATCCCTTCTTGTTCCAGCATCCCTGGGTTTAACAACCACTTCCTTTCCACTGAATCTATCTCTTCCATACCCTGCCCTAACCCTTGCGTTCTCCTCCAGATTGTTTATCCCACCTATCTTATCTAGATAGACCGCAGAGATAATAATATGCACAAAAAACGAGACAGAGCAAAACAAAGCAACAAAAGAAAACAAAACTGTTCTGAGTGGGAATATCATTGTGAAGGCTTGGTGGGATGACATTCCGACTCAGAACAGCCAATGCACAGAGAGGATCATATAGCTGACCCCACTATGAAATACAGCTACCCTCATTGACAGAAGGCTTTTCAAGATAAAGGGCACTTACAGAGGTTTAAATACAGGAATGTACATAGGTGTATATATTTATATATGATGGGGAAATAGATCAGCGTGAATATACTTATAGGTAAAGTGACCAGATTTTAAGCAGGACACCATCAACTGGGAGAAGGGGGTTTTCTTGATTAAAAATTTGGTGTATATGGAGCAACAAAAATGTTCAAAGAATGCAAAAATGGTATAGTAATATATTTATTTTTAATTTAAGATGCCACAGAATATTGTTAAATTGTTAAAAAGCAGGATATCTGGTCACTTTACTTATAGGGTTAGTATTAGGACAGCAGATGGACACTGGACCTCCACTCAAGTACTTCCTCAGTGCAAGAAAATTTTGTTCTATTAAATTGGCATTCCATGATGCTCACCTTCCCAACACGATCACTGAAGACAAATGTGTGTATAAGCAAAGGTGGTGAAGAAAGCTGAAGGTGCCCGACTATCAAAAGATGTAGTGTGTGGGTTCTTAAAGGCTTGAAAGTAAACAAGCAGCCATCTAGTTGAAAAGTAACAAGGCACACGTGGAAGAAGCACACCAGCTTGTGGTACCAAAAAGTATCAAAGGGATCAGTTGTCTGGCTTCCAGAACTAAAAATCATAACATTGCATGCTCACTTTCCTGATATGATCGCTTATGAAAAATGTGTGCATAAGGAAATGTGGTGAAGAAAGCTGATGGTTGCTGGCTATCAAAAGTTATAACATCTGGGATCTTAAAGGCTTGAGTAAACAAGTGGCCATCCAGCTCAGAAGCAACAAAGTCAACAAGGAAGAAGCACACCAGCCTGTGTAACCATGAGGTGTCTTAGGATCTGTTATCAGATATCAAAGAACTAAAATTTATATCATTATAAATGAGGGGAAATACATATTGGGGACCCAAAGCCCATGCATAGGTGAAGCAACATCCTCTTACAGAGGGGTTGCAGGGAGGAAATGAACCAGTCACTGTACAGTGAAGTAGCGATGAAATGTGCAACTTTCCTCTAGTTCTCAAATGCTTCCTCCAATCCACTATCATGATCCCAATTCTACTAGACAAATCCAGCTAGACCAGGGAATGTACACTGGAGTCAGAAACATGGGGAATTTAGGATAGATGATCCTTCAGGGCTAGTCATGGGAGTGGTGATTCTGTGAGGGTAGAGGCATGGTGGAATAGAAAGGGGGAACCAATTTCAGGGATCTACATATAATCTTCTCTCTGGTATATGGACAACAGGGAAGTAAGTGAAGGGACACATTGGACAGTGTATGATATGAAAAACTAATAGCAATTTCTAAATTATTAAGGGTTCATGGGAGGAGGTAGGGGAAGAAGGGGAATATGGGGAGCTGGTCCTGGAGTCCTAAGTAGAGGGAGGATGTTTTGAGAGTGATGATGGCAACACATGTGCAAATGTGGCCTGATGTATGTATGGATTGTGATGGGAGATGTATGAGCCCCCAATAAAATGATTTATAAAACAAAAGGAGTGAAAAAAGGAACTTATACCAAGGGCTCAATTAGAAAATATTTGGAAATGAAGATGGTAATATGTGTACAAACATGCTTGATACAAATGGTGTATTGAACGTTATAAGAGCTATAAGAGCCCCCAATAAAATCACTGGGAAAAAAAGAAAACAAAAAAATAACAATAGCAGCAACAACCAAGCAATGACAAAAATAAAGAAAACCCTACAAATATTTCAAGACCTGTTTGTTGATTTTAGTGGTGTTTCTGGTCAAGTCTGATGTCTTGCCATACTCTGGCCCCAATGTCTATTTTGGGTATTCCCTGGGCACTTTGTTGTTCTGCTCCCCTTGCTGTTCTGTTGCATGTCCTTACTGCACACTCAGTGTGATGGGGTCAGATCAGATACAATCCCCACACTGTGTCTCCAGTGTTGTCCCCTGTAGCACTATGGGTCAGTGGGGGATATCACATATCATAGTGGAACCAGTCCTAGGATTCTCTCTGTGCTTTGGCTGCTCTGAGCAGGAATATTGTCCTCAGAGATTGGTGGGCCAGGATGTGCTCCATTCTCTCTTTCTCCCCCTTCATTTGCTCCTGTGTGCTCTGATCAAACATGTCCTTCTCCCTGAGCTGTATCTTCAGTGCGGTCCTCTGATGTGCCTTCTTCTGGGGGAGGGGTGGCTGTCCAAGTAGTTGGGATTGGGGCCAGCTCCTCAGACCTCTCTATTGATAAATACTTGTAAAACCTCATCCCAGGAATAAAAGAACAAGAGTGACTAGCTTACTTACAGAGATTTGGATAAAGCTCAGTTCCAAAATCAAACCAACTTTACAACCATCAAGTCGATTCTGCTCCCATGGATTGCCATAACTGTAATTGTTTACAGATGTGTAAAGCCTTCTTTCATCTCACAGAATGGCTGGTGGTTTCAAACTGTTGACCGTACAGTTAATAGTCCAATGCTTTACCACTATACCACTGGGTCTCCTTGTAGAGCTGAATTTCACAAGCATTCAGCCAAGTTTTCACACAATTCTCTATAAGTAAAAGTCTTTCAGGACTGAAAAATAGAGACAATATATGTAGAAGCTTCAAAAATTTGGTGGAGATAGATTTTCCATTATCTTTTCATTCAATTCTTCAGTGAAATTTTAAAATTTCTTCACATACTAGTAATACTTTCATAAAGTCATACCTTTTTTTGACTCTCATTTTATAGCTGATGCATCACATTAACAACTAAAAATATCCACAGGAAAATTAGTTGAAACTAGAAACTCATGACTTATAATAAAATAGCATTAAAGTAACATGGTAAATTTGTCCTTTAGTATCACTGGCCCAAATTATGTTCAGAAAGGCCATGAGATTTTGCCAAAGTACATGCTCTAGAGATGGAATGCATTAGATAAGTGAAGGCAAACCACAGCAAAACAATGAGTTCACAGATGATTTAAGAGGAAGAATCGCAAAAGGTAAAAAGCTTCATGACGAATAACTAGAGGACACTCACGGGTACAATGGTTACATTTATTCAGAATTTGCTATGCAGTGTTGTCCCAATTTCTAGGATGAAGGGAGAGGTCAATGATAATATCAACAATAGCAATTTTAGTTATACTAATATTTACTGAGCATCAGAACATCATAATGAGGACCTCCTCTGGGCACTAAAGAGATCACACCAACTAAACAAGGTTTTATGAGGCTTATATTTTTGGCAGAATATAAGCAAGGAAGTATATAATAAGTCAATAAGTGGCAAGAACTTGTGGCACGGGTGGGAAATAATTAGATTCCGAAGAAGAAGGAATAGCACCTGATGGGATAAAGTGTCAATTCTGCTCTCCAGATATGGAGGTGGGAGAGTAAGCAAGTTCTCCTAATGGTGAAATCCAGGTGCTTCCATCTCTGCCATGCCATTGGTGTGAATCCATAGTCTACTGGTGCAAGTGAAAGAAAGAGACTCACCTAAACCAACTGGAGAACACATTCACAGAGTGACATTAGTAACTGCAGAAAGGACTGTTGTCACTTGGCATAAGTAGGAACATTAAGAAAGGAAAATGGAGATTTCAGAAGCATTTATAAAAATCATATTCCTGAAAACCACATTGAACCACAGGGAACTGAATAATGTTTCACATCAAAGAGGTGGTGTCGTTTGAAAAACAGGAAAGCCACACATGGTTTTTTATGTGGTATGTAACCCCTTAAAATTATCCACTTCATTTTATAAATTAAGTAAAGATGCTGTGCAAGTTTGGAATTAGTTCAACAAAACTACAGGCTAATTTCATATATGAAAGTGGACACATAAAATACTGGCAAATTGAATTAAGTAATGTGTCAAAGTAATGATAGAGCAGGACAAATTTGGTTTTATTCCAAAGTTGTAAGGATGGTTCAACATCAGGAAATCAAACAAAACCTGTTTTATATTTGGAGAGAAAAATCATATTCTATCAAGATTGCAAAACTGGTATATATAAAATGTGGAAGCCATTTCTAACAAAAAAATTAAAATAAATCCAGATTAGGAAGAAAGTGCTTAAATATGATCAATTCTATAAGATCGGTTTCATGAAAGCTGTGTCAGTCCGGGTAGACTAGAGGAACAAATTTCAAAGCCACGCATATGGATATAAAGAATGGGTTTATATTCAAGAGGAATAGGACGTTGAGAAAACATCCCAGCCCAGCCCAGCTCAAAGTCACAAGTCCGATATTAACCCATATGCCCAAAATCAGTCCATAAAGTCTCCCTCCGACTCACGAAGTCACAGGTTAGTGGGTACAGCGTCCTGGCACCGACAGTGGTCTCCCCATGACTCCTCGCTTCCAGGGCTCAGGGTCTATCAACAACATCCCATGGTGGCAGAAGCAATTCATCACTTGCAAAGACCTCCATGTGACTGCCCCAGCCTCAGAGGTCTGGCTCCATCAGGGCAAAGTCATGTGGTCTCTCCACCAGCTACTCCAGCTCCCAGACGCTGCCATTCTCTGTTGCCTGTGATTAATCATCTCTGAAACTAACTCCCAACAACTGGGGAAGATAGTTTCTCATCTTCACGAGGGAAATATCGCGAGATTTCCCAGGAGTCTCAGGAGAAAGCCACGCCCACACAGAGGCCCCATCTGCTACTCTATGGCTTTCTCCAGATTAACAGGCCAGACTCCACCCCTACATTTCAATCATAAAATTAACATAAGCACATGACTGCCACAGAAGCCCTGAGGAAAATTGAGAAAAAAGAAGAAATAAAAATGGGAGGCTTGATGACATAATTGGCTAGACATTGAGCTGATAACCATAAAGTCGGTGGTTCAAATCCTCCAGTTGTTCTGTGGGAGAAAGATGAGGCTACCTGCTCCCATAAAGTCTAGGAATCCCAATGGGACAGTTCTATATAAAGAGATATATAAGTTTATGGTGATGGCCTCATCCACAACACTATAGGCTCACATTGTTGTTGTTAGAATGTCAATTCTGACTTGTAGCCAGCTCATGTGACAGAGTGGGATTGCCTTATAGGGCTGGGAGCTGTAATCTTTATGGAAGCAGTTGTCATGCATTTCTCCCACAGAGCTGCTAGAGAGGTTCTAACTGCCAACCTCTTTGCTAACATGTAATCTCTTAATTGAGAGCATAATCATGGTTCCAGGGTCCCCAACTCCTACCCAGATCTCACCACTGTCTCCCACACAAGAGAGTGAACAGGCCTCCAGTTCCAAGCTCCCCTGATGTGGAGCTTGGATGTAATGTAGTCCACTCTACTCAGAAGCTTGGACCGCCAGCCTTGTGTGTTCTGAAAAATAAAAATAATGGTGGCACTTGAAGCCACACCCACAGTGGCTTCTACGCTGGTAAACTGTTTGTTCTCAGCTTTGATTCAGCCCAAATATAGTTAAACCTGAATGATCATTCTCACTGATTTTTTTTGAAGATTCCTTTCCATTTTGAAGCCCCTGTTGTCTACCCTAACACCATGAAAATATTTTTAAATTCTAAAAATAGAAATTAACAATGACCACTAATAATTATTTAGGTCTCATGATGTTCCTGTCACTTTATGCATTTAACCCATTTAAGGCATTCAGAGATATCCCATTATAAGGAATACAGGGAAGGTGAGAACTAAGGAAGGAAGGAAGGGTCTCAAGAGTATTTGGAAATTAAGACTAGGATCCACCTTCAGTTAGTCAGTTCTGAATTCCCTGCTCATCTCTACTTCTTTACACCCTAAAAAATGCATTGACAGTGAGACTTCAACAATGGGCTCAATCATCACAACAGATGTGAAAATGGTGCAGGACCAGGCAGTGTTTCGTTGTGTTGTATATAATTGCGATGGGTCAGAGCTGACTCACAGACCTAAAAACAACCACCAGTGGATAATATACCACGTGTCTGGATGGAAAGATTTAATAGCAGTATCAATCCTTTCTTTTTTTTTTTATTTTCTTTTTTTTTTTTGGGGGGGGGGGGCATCACTGCTCTCCGGTGGTGGGAGTAGGAGGCCCAGCCCCACTGCTGGAATTGAACTTCCGTCCCAGTGGGCTGCAGTCCCGCGCACAACCACTACGTCACCGGGGCTCAGCCCAGTATCAATCCTTTCAAAGTTGCCATATAAGTATACCATTGATTCATCTTGTCTTGTTTCAAATGGATTTTAAAATATAAAAAGAAAACTAAATATTCTAAAATACTGAGCTAAATTATGGAAGAGCCATGAGATAATATCTTCCCTAGTCATTCTCTAAAACCCCTGAACTACAACACTATGATATTGTCCTGTAAGCAATTCATACATGTCTGGAACATATTGTATAATTTAAGAAGAAATAGAAGTATATTTTGAAATATAAGTTATTATAGATGTGGCATTACATTTCATTATGAAATAATAATTTACATTTAAAAACTATTACTGTGTTTTGGAGGTTGTATGTAGAGACACAATCCTTGTTTCTTCAGGCTAGCAAGATACAACACAGTATAAATTTGATGGAATGCAAATATTTCAATAACCTGTCCTGGATACATAGCATTAGTCCTGGGAAATAATATCGACTGAAAGCTGTTAATCTCCTACCTTTGAACCATACAAGAATAAATGTGGTCCGGAGCATAGGGAAGAACAGAATAAAATATTTAGCTCACTGGCTCTTTACAAATAATGAACACATTTATTTTTAATAATGGCTTCAGGATATTTGCTGAAGGTGATCAGATTACTGTTTCTGTTAGCCTATGAACTTCTGAGTCAATTGTTTCCTCTACTTTGTTATAAAAGGATGTTTTATATATTCCTTCTAAAAATTTTTGTACAGTCAGTCAATAACTTATGACTCTCTGCTGTCAACAGGATATGTTTTCTAATTCTATCATCTTTAAAGTAGAAGGAAATATCTCATTTTTCCTTATAAATATTTACAGTAGAGAACATAAGGGGTCTTTGTATCTCCAAAAGATTGTCAGCAGAGTTACTACATCAAATCTTTTCATCTCTGCTGGTAGAGTTATTATCCAAGTTTTATCTTATGCACACATTTTCACAGTCTCAATATCTGTTTTCAAATCAATTCACTATTAGTTCACTCCTAACCCAGATGATCTAAAGTGCACTGCTTTGCAGCTCTTCCAAGCTCTGACAACTCAGGATATTCACATTCTGGAAGGAAAGGGAATGGTATTCTTCAGATCTCTCTCTGCAAGTTGCTTCTGACATAGACACCCCTGGTGGTCTGGTGATTACACACTAGGCTGCGATAGGCAAGGTCAGCGGTTCAAAACGAGGAAGAAAGATGGGATTTTTCTACTCCAATGAAGAGGTAACTTCTCAGAAACTCACGGGCACAATTCTACCCAGTCCTATGAAAGAGGTAACCTCAAACTGTTAGTCTTGAGCTCAGCAGCCCAAACTTGGTAACCTCTATGCAACCAGGACTCCAGAATACAAATTAGTCCTGTGGACTTTAGCTCTTTAGCATGCTCTTCCATGTCTCCTTTACATTACAAATACCAAGAAGCCGGGGGTCAACTTTAAAGTGTCAGATGTAGTACTGCCCCCACAATTGAATGCTAGACTGCTCCAATCCCTTACTTGCCCTAAATTGAGTAGGTTGCTCATGCAGACTCTTTCTCTCCCCTACCCTGTCCCCTCTCTCTCCCCATCTCCTTCCACCGCCCCCTCTTTCTTTTCTTTCTTTTTCATAACAGGACAATTTTATAAGATGAGAAGGAGCATCCCTAAAATTTCTCTTCATTCAGCACAGTGTTGAATTCTAAAAGAGAAAAGTAATCACTAGCAATGTTTTGGGGGGTAATGCTCTGAAGTCATGTGGTAAAAAACCCATTTAGTTCCTGGGTTATTGTGAATATATAAAGCATCACAATGGTTTTTAGACAACTGTCCTGTTGGTAGGTTCAAAGAGCCTGTGTTGTCACCAGTTGTTACTGAAAAGACTAGTTGTCATTGATTCCAGGACAACTTGGAGAGACTCCATTGTTACAGAGTAGAACCACGCTTCAGAGAATTGCCATGTCTGTGACCTTTCTGCAAACAGATCACCTGGCTATCTTCTGAGGAACCTCTGGGTGCCCTGGAATGACTGACCTGGTGATGAAAGTGTAGTGCTTAACTCTACCGCCCTCATAAGAATATTCTTTGAAAAACCCCAAGCCGTCTTCCTTTTAGGGGACACGTTTACTCTTTGAGTAAAGATAGATATTTTTTCTCAAGCCCTCTCATTTTTCTAATTCTCCTTTGACTTAGCTATTGAGTAGCATTACAAGCCTCGATGTTCTCATGGAAGCCAATTTTAAATTTTAAATTTTAAAACCTTGTAGAAATGAAGCTTTAAAAATTCAATATAACTATATGTTAAGTGAACATATTATAATCTACTAAGTCATGTCTAGGATTGCATATTGAACTCCACCTCTGTAAATGACATTAAGGGAATGAGTAGTCCTTGCTTTCCAGACCCTTCTAGTCTCATTGAGTAGTGAAATATATACTCTGATCTTGAAGGATCATGGTAAGGCAGTAATAAAAGCGATGAAGCAGGGTGGCATATATGGGCAAATAGGTGACTACTTCGAATGCTCGAGGTACATTTTTCTAGGGCCCATTCCCCACCACAAGAATATGTGTGTGTATGTGTGTGTGTGTTACAACTGTGCCTTTGCAAAATTGGCCGTGAATAAAAGAAGTGGTAGGTGTTATGGTACTCCTTTAAAGGTGTTATTATTTGCCCTTCTTCTGAGTTCTTACATCCATGAGTTAGTTAAGCAAGACTACTCTTAGCTTACTTTTTGAGAAAAAGTAAAATCTATTTTTGAGAACAGAATGTTATTTTTGCCTTACTTGCTGCACTTTTGAAGAAGAGGAATTCAAGAACCAAATGTTTTGCCTCCTCAGAAAATGCAAATAAGAATTTCTCTTGCCCTCCTGCTAAAAAATAAAAGGTAGTGACATACTTATAATGCACACTAACAAGGCAAAGCAGTGTGTTCCGATGCTTTATATAATTGAGTTATAAGCACAAAGACTAGCAAATCCTGTCACTGCCCTATTGATGCATGTGGACGTGTGAATTTTCTCCATGTGTTTCTGTGTCCTTCAGAACACCCCCCCATGCAGATGAATCACTAAGGTGTGCACTAGCCTGATAGCCTAGAAAGTATCAAGCCTCCACATCAAACCCAGAAAGCAGCCTTGCATTTAGTTCCTGGTGAACTGCTAATTAATCCAAAGCCCTGCATTACTATTTAGTGCAAAGGGGCTAAATAGAAAGTACGTGTTTAGAAGATGAAGTAACTAAAAATAAAACAGGGCGCAATTCTAGGCCCCGTGAACTTCAGTTGCTCTGTTTTTGTATGGGCACGCTGATCCTCAGTTTCTTTTCTTTCAGGTCACGTGGTTCCCTCCGCTCATCCAGAATGGAGATATACTTAGCTATGAGATCCGAATGCCCGACCCTCAGATCATGATTAAAAATACCACAGCAGCTGTGTTTACGCAGTTAATAACTAACTTGATTCCTTTCACCAGTTATGCTGTCACCATTGTGGCTTGCTCAGGGGGCAATGGATATCTAGGAGGATGCACAGAGAGTTCACCCACCGATATCTCCACCCACCCCACCCCACCTGCGCATGTCCACCCGTTGGTGGTGGTCCCCCTGAGTGAATCACATATTAGAATATCTTGGCAGCCACCATCCAAGCCAAACGGACCTAACTTGAGGTAAGAGAAAGTAGCATTGCTTTTGGATCGTGCTATGGACGTCTCTCTCTAGAATAGAGTGAGGGAGAGTTGCTGCTCACACATGTCTAGGTAGGATTCTTTTCTGTTAGATGTGCCTTCACGCATAGCTTTAAGTAAATTTAATATTGTGTGTCTTGATTCCTATGGAACCATAAAGGTTCACAAATGTGGAAACATTATATTATAAGAAAATTTTAAAATATTTTTTAAAAACTCACAGACTGTCGAGGCATTCTGTACATGTTATTCACCTTGATTTTCAAAATGCATTTTATATTTATTAGACAAGCTGTATTAGACCAGTTGACAAATACAGAGATATTGATATATGTGCAAGAAAGAGTTCTCTATCAAGAAGTAGTTATATATCAAGAAAACATCCCAGCCCTGTTCAATTCAAGTCCATAAGTCCGATAGTAGTCTATAAGTCCCTCTTTAGACTCTGACAGCCATATGCAAAGATGCAGAATGAAGGAATACCAGAGGACGGTGGGTGCAAAGTCTTGTGGATCCAATGACAGTGGACACATCTCCAGGGGTCGTGCAGCATTCAGGGTCAACAGGAAGGTGAAAGCAGAGAGAGGGGAGTAAATCCCAGGATACTCCTTATGACAAGGCCACACCCATAAGAAGGCATCATCAGGCTGTGAACTGATTGACAGATTGAACTCCACCCTACATTTTATTTATCTTCAAGTCGACATAAAATTATGTTATACCACACAAGCCTAATGCATTTCAAAATGATCCTTTTGTACAACTACGACTCAGTTTCATAAGACACCTTGGTGGTGTGGTCAGTTACATGTTGGGTTGCTAAATACAAGGTAAGGAGTTTGAATCCATCTGCTGTTATGTGGAAGGAAGATGAGAAATTCTTCTCATGTAAATAGTTTCCATCTGGAAACCAAGAGGGGAAGTTCTAGTCTTCAGGACTTCTAGGAGTCATTATGAGTCAGAATAGACTAAAGGGAACTAAGTTAGTTTACTTAGTTAATGATATAAAATTCCAAACTAACAACATTTTAAAGCACCTTAATCCTGTTATTTAGAAACTTAAAAAGACTGTGGTTAGGGATAGCAATAAGATGAAGGAAAATAGTTATGATTTGGAAATGGCTTTATAACAGTCCAAACTGAAAATGTGCCAAGAATACGAAGCCAATAACAGTATCATTGTTTATAAAAGATGGCAGGTAGCAGTCTATGGAAATCTTTAACTTTATAAGCATTTTAACTAACAAAGTATTTGCAAATCTCACATAAATAAAAGTTGAAAACACTATAATTTGTGCTGTCACTAGTAAAATGTGTATATACAGGAGTTTCCAAAAGTATATGGGAAAATTTCATCATCTTTGCATACCACTTTTCCACGAACTCTGAAAAAAAGATGAATAACAAATTACGTCAATATAATTAAATATATGAAAAGTGTCATTTAAAAAAGGATTTCTGGGGTTGAAGGAGGGGGAAATATCACCACCGTAGTTGTAAACCTAAGACATTTTCTTTACGCTTTGCGTGCATGTACCACACATTCAGACGCTACGAAACAACCTGAATTTGGTAATAACATTACTTGAGATAATCCGGATGTGCCTGCTTGTATTTTGCTTTAGATATGAACTTCTGAGATGTACAATTCAGCAACCACTCGCATCAAATCCCCCCGATGATTTAAATCTGTGGCACAATATTTATTCAGGAACTCAGTGGTTTTATGAAGATAAGAGTCTTAGCAGGTGAGATTACAAAAACTATAAAAACAAATGCCGGCATTTAGTTTTAGCAGTGTTGAATAGTTCAAAGAGCTGGAGTGTCTTCATTGTGTGAGCATGTTATCAGTTATGCAATAAAACATGTTTGATTACTATCTCTGGCACTAATCATGGAACTGCACCAGTCAGCACATTTAATGTTTGCCGTCTTAACTACATGTTTACAATAAGCCTTTTGAAGTCAAACTTTTAGATGCTTAAACCTTAACCTATTGCCTTTGTCACAGCACTATCTGAACAGGAAAACTTAATAGAGGAATTTGGAAGCAGTCAGGAGGCACAAAAGTGGGAAATTTTGCTGAAACCCGCAAGGCATTTACTGATTCTGGGAAGTAATTGATAGTTAATCATTGAACTCAAATTTTGCCACAATTATTCAGTACATAGGCTTGAAATTTGAAAGAATGTAACCAAGAGTTCAAATACATTGAGACAAGCAGACTGGCAATGTCAGAAGGAAGAAGACAATGAGCATGGAGTGGGAGCATTATGTGGGAAAGCTCTTTTATGCTGTTCTAGAAAAACAGCTTTGTGACCTGCGACGAGTCTCTTACCTCCTCTGATTTCAATTTCTTCCTCTTTAAAATACGGAGTCTGAATGTTACCATTAAGTGACTGAAAGCCCTCTAAGACTTCAAACAATGTATATAATGTTTAAAGATATATGGATATTATATTTTTAAAAATTTAGACATCTTACTTTTCCATAACTCTTCAATCAGTTGATTATGTTTCTAGCTCTACCACCGCATAAGCCTCCTCTGAATGCTGCTTCAATTCTGACATTTCTCCCACTTCCTCATGGTTTCTTGTGGAATTGAAGTGTTAGCTTTATTTGCATGTTTTCAATAAGGCATAAACAATATTCCTGCACTCATTTCTCCCCATCGCTGGCTTTTCCTTTTGTCTTACTAGATTTTCCTTCATTTCTCAACCTCCAGGAACCCTCTCTTGTCCACTCTCTCCTAGACTCAGATACATTTTTCTATATTTTCCCATGGAACACCTTCGCACAGCATTTTTGTTATTTTGCAAATACCACATAGAATAAAAATCATGTCACCAAATCAGTTTTCAAGTCACAGTGTCCTTAAATGACAGAGTAGAATTGCCCCACAGCAGTTTTTGAGAAAGTAATCTTTTGTTTTAACAGTTTATTGGCACTTCATCCACATAGCATATAGTTCAATAGTTCAAACATATTGAGAAAAGTTGTACAATCTTTAGAGCAATAATTTTAGAACATGTTCTTTTTCTCTGTGCTTGTTGTTCATGTACTTTTTTTTTCATTTTGGGGAAAATATACACAACAAAGCATTCACCAACTCAACAACTTCTGTAGACATAATTCAGTGCCATTGACTTTTTTCCTCACCTTGTACTACTGTACTATTATTATGCCTCTCCAAATTTTAGCACCACCATTAACGTGAACTCGATGCCCGCTAAGCAAAAACTCTTCTTCCTTCACCCATGGCTCTGTGGTAGGAGTGCTGTTCCTACAAAGATTAAAGTCTTTGGAAGTGTGCGATCAAGAGAACTAATAAAAAAAAGAAAGAACGAAATGAAAAACATGAATATAGCATCGTGTTTTTTCCTTAAAAGTCTCATAGTCTAGTGTAGGAGACACCAGATACATTCAAATAAAACACACAAACATGTACATGCACACACACATATGGGGTATTTTCTATATATTGTTATCATTAAGATTATCTATTAAATCACCCGCTCTGCTTAAGAAATAGAAAAAAAGTAATTCCTTATGATCTATGAACCCTAAGTGACTTAAATATAGCAATTTCCAAAAATAAATGGAAGTTAACCATTTAGTATTTACTGTATTCAATTGTTAGCAATCAAACACTTATCAAAATAGACACTAAGTCCAGAAGGTTAATTATGTGTGTGGTTCCCATTTATAACTTTATTTCAAGCCATTTCATCAGGGGCCATGGCTTTTCTAGCCAGCATACAAGATGAACATGTACAAATGACATTCCCCTTACAAAATATTGGTGACAACCCACTTCCCGCCTCCCAGACCTACAGTGCAATGCAGGATAAGTGCTCTTGTCAGGAAAAATACTGTTGTGGTAGCATTAATATACCTGTCGGAGATTGACAAAGGTGCTTGTTTTACTTGTATATAATTTGGTAGCAAGTCCAAGTGTGTCCAAGTTGAACTGCAGACCAAAAGGTTTTCAATGGCTGGCTTTCTATAAATAAATCATCAGATCTTTCTTAATGTTTGTCTCTGAATGGGATCAAACTCTGCAACTGTTGATGATCACTCAAGTTGTTAACAGTTTGCACCATCCGGGGATTTCTTAATCATCCTTGTTAGATTATTGGTAATTGCCAGTGAGTCAATCTGGCTCATAGCACCTCCATGCACTATAAAATGAAACACTGCCTAGTCCCGCACCACCCTCATGATGACTGTTATATTTTAGCCTATCATTGCAGCCACTGTCTCAGTCCATCTCAAGGGTCTTCCTCCTCTTTACTGCTCTTCTACTTTGCTGAGCATGATGTACTTTTTCAGGAACTGGTCTCTCTTGATAACATGTCCATAGTACATAAGACGGAATCTCATCATCCTCATTTATAAGGGTCACGCTAATTAATCTTCTTCTAAGACTGGTCTGTTTCTTCTCTTGGCAGTCATGGTCCTTTCAATTTTATTAGCCAGCACCATAAGCACCATAAGCAATAGATTCTTCTTCCCTCATTCTTATTCAGTGTTCAATTTACACATACATAGGAGGCAATAAAAAAATACCATGACTTGGTTTAAGTGCACCTTGCTCCTCAGGGCAACATCTGTGTTTTTCAAAACTTTAAAGAGATTTTAAACATTATTCCAATGTAATGCAACATTTCATGCCTTGGCTGAGGCTTTCATGGGTATGATTGTAGATCTGAGTAAGATGAATTCCTTGACAAAGTCTGTCTTTCTCAGTTCAAATGATGTTGCCTGTTGGTGCAGTTATGATGGTTGTTGGGTGTTTTTTTTTTAGCTGAATCCATATTAAAACTGAAATCCTTAATTTTTATCAGCAAGTGCTTCAACCACTGTTCAGTTTCAGCAAAGTTGTGTCATCTACACACCACTGGTTCTCAATAAGCTTTCCTCCAGGTCTGCTGCCATGTTCTTCATATAGTCCAGCTTCTCAAATTAATTGCTAAGCACACATTGAATAAGTATGAGAGGATGCAACTATGATGCACATCTTTCCTGATTTTAAACCATGCTGTATTTCCTTGTTCTGATTATTCAAGTGCCTCTTGACGCATTTACAGTTTCTATATGAGCACAATTATATGTTGCCAAATTCCCATTCTTCTCAAAGCTATCCATAGTTTGTTATGATCTACACAATCAATAAACACAAGTAAATATCTTTAGTATTTTCTGTTCAAATTCAAAATCCATATGAGGTCAGCCATGATATTCCTTGTTCCATGTCCTTTTCTGAATGTGGCCTGAATTGCTAAGTAGTTCTTTCCTGGTGATTTTCTATCTCGAGGTCTTTTCACATATCATTATAACAGTTCACTTTGTTTTCTTGAGCTTTTGAAGCTTTTTGTTCAACTCTTTCACTTTATCATTCCTTACATTTGCCTTAGCTACTCTACAAATAAGAACCAGCTTGAGTCCCTTCTGGCATCTACTTTGATCTTTCCTTCCTTGCCTTGTTAATGACCTTTGACTTTCTTCATGTATCATTTTCTTAATATCCTCCCAATGTTGATCAGATCTGTCATTAGTGTTCTATTGTTCTATGAGTGAAAACTGCTCTTGAGATCTTCTAAAAATTCAGATGGAATGGACTCGGGATCATATTTTGGATCTCATGAACTTATTTTAGTTTTCTTTAGCTTCAACTGACCTTACACATGAGCAATTGATGGTCTGTTCTGCACTCAGCCCTTGGCCTGCTTTTAGTGGCAGATATTGGTTGAGCTTCTCCTTCATCTCTTCCCACAGTGCAGTCAATTTGGTTTCTTTGGTTTCTTCAGTTCATCTGAAGAAATACACGTGTACCATCATCATTGTGTTGTCTAAAATGGTATTTGTGATGCAAATTGGTCATGCAAACTTCTATCATGCTATCTCCAGCTTCATTTCTTTCACCAATACCATATTTCCCAACTACTGTTCTTTCCTTTGTTTCCATGTTTATGTTCCAATTGCCGGTAATTGCCAATGCATCTTAAGGGCTTGTATGATCAAATTTAGAAAGATGTTGCTGAAAATTCTTCAATTTCTTCACCACTAGGTTTAGTGTTTGGTGCATAAATTTGAATAATCATCATACTGACTGGATTTCCTTATTTGTGGTCCTTGTACATATTGTTCTATAATATTTAAAGAACCTCATTTCACATGATCATCACAATAACACTGTTGCCATGGTGAGGGTTGTTGGTTGCCATCAAGGCTATTCCAAATCACAGCAACCCTTTGAACAACAGAACATTGCCTGGTCCTGCAATATCCTCATAAATGTTCTTAGGTTGGAGCCCATTGTTCCATCCATTGTGTCAATCCTCCAAGGATGCCTTCAGTTCATGCTGTTTTTCTCCCCCAAAGATCTTTCAACCATATCAAGAGGGATTAATTTCCTTATTTCAGAGAAAAAGCAAACACTTTACCAAAGAGCTTAGATCCAGGCTACAGAATTATTTTTCAATTTTTAGTAATAAATTTCATTTAAAACTTTTAATGAGAGGCCCAAATCTAAGATTTAATAGTTTAAACCTCCATGAATTGAAACATAAATTGACACAAGCATATCAATGATAGCTGCCTCTAAAGTGGAAATCTTAAAAAAATAAAAACGCTAAAAGTATAGAAAAAGTTGTGCTGAGGTAATATTTTGATTAGCTTCATAGTACTATATATCAAGGGATTTGCCCCCCTCCACAAAACCCCACCAGTCACATATCCACATGTATTCAAATAACTGCTAAGTCCCATGCAATTAACATATGGTAAAATAAATATATGTATTTTTAATATTACAAATAAATGACAAGGGGCTTTATATTCTGAGATTTTTTATAACAATTTATTCATTTTATCTCTCATCAGTGTAAAGCCCTTTCAGCCACAAGGAGATCTTTCATCTAAGAGAAAACTGGAATATGATTAATATGTTGGTGGGTTTTAAGTCTTAAAAAGGTGTCTTATTTGATGAGTTGGCTTTTTTGGTCATCTTCATAGGAATCAGGGTGTAACAGTCCAGCTCAGCTGGTAGACCAGCAGGCTCTATGTTAACAAAGGTGGGGAAGATGTTGAATTGTTTGGCCAGGCTACTATTAGTCAATGTGGTTGTATAAGGGCCTGGTCTCTTCATACTAAAACCTGTTACAATTGAGTTCACCTTCATTCCTAATGCATAAATATAGGTTAGAATAGGAATATGTTTGGTAGGGGTTTCAATGGCTGATTATTTCAAACTAGATTGCCAGGTCTTTCTTTCAACACACCTCTGGGAAGCATCAAACTTCCCATCTTCTCTCTAGCATCTGAGAACTTCATCCTTTTGCACCACCAAAGGAAGCCCCATCCCAACCCCCCCAACCCACTGCTATAACACTTCAGTGATACTGCTCTGTGGCCTGCACAACTCACTGCTATCAAGTCAATGCTGACTCACAGAAGCCCAGAGGACAGGACAGAACTCCCCCTGGGGGTTTCTTCACAGGAATAGATCCCTTCTTTCTGCCACTGTGTAGCTGGCGGTTTTGAACTGCTAACTTTGTGGTTTGCATCCCAGCACATAACCACTACACTACTAGGACTCCTTCTACTATACAAGGGAACTTGAAAATGTGGGAGAATTTCACTGCTTTTTACTCCTATTCTTCCATAAACTCTTGAAGCTCCCCACCCCATATTTTTGTTGTTAAGCTGTTTTGTTCAGATGTCTATGATTTGAGGTTGGTCTAAATGCTTATGTCTTTCAGAGGAATATGTAATTGTCTGTTCCCCCAGACCTTATTTTTCCCCATACCCTTTCTAGTTTACATCTGTCTAAATGAAATAAAGGTGAAGTTTTTCTTTTCATGTTGACTTGACAACACCACAGGTATATCTAGAATCAGCCTATCAGAGGGACTTCTTTTGATAAAAATAACTAAATAAAACTAGCTCATTTTGTAGGGTTTCTTTCTTTCTTTCTTTCTTTGCCTGTGTGTGTATGTGATGATTTCTTATTCCATGTATTTTTCTCTGCTGATTTCATTATTCTACAGATTTTCTTCATTTCCTTCACTGATGTTTTTTTCAATGTTTCCTGGATCTTTACAGCTTTTCTCCCTTTTGTATTGGTAAGATTTATTGATTTTCATTAAGGTTATAATCTAATTTATTATTGTCATTTTACCAACTTTAAAAGAGTCTTTTATGTGCATACAGTCTTGATTTCCTCTACAAGTGGAAATTCTGTAACCGTATCTTTTTTTTTCTTTATCTTTGGTATCATTTTCACATGGGTGCCCTATTTTCAGTCTTGTTGGGGATTTTTATGGTTTTGATTTTAACTTTTATATTAGTTGTATTAGACTGAGTTAACTAGAGAAAAAAATACATAGACACTCATGTGTGTAAGAGAGAGTTTTATATCAAAGAGTAACTGCACATTAAGAAAGTGTACAAGCACAGTCCAGATCAAGTTCATAAGTCCATATGCCCATATGCCTGATACCAATCTAAAAATTCCTTTTCAGACTCATACAGCACATGCAATGGTGCTGAAAGCAGGAATATCACAGGCCAGTGGGTCAAAAGTCTTGTTGACCCAGTGGCAGTGTAGACATATCCCTGTTGGCACAGGTCCGCACATGACTCATGTGCCTTATCAGTAGGAAGGTCTTGCAGGGAATGAGTGTATGTGTTCCACCTCCATGTCACGAGCAGCACAATCAATAATCACTTAACGCTCTTTGACATTTTAGAATGCTCAGTCTATTCACTGCAAACATACATCAGACAATCTAACAATCCTAATCTAAACTCAAACCGTAAATCATTTCCAACAGATATCAGGTATAGGGGCAAGACACGACATTATTATTTCAGCATCACAGTCCCAATAAGCATTGTCCTCCTCGATGTACTCACCCCGAGTAGAGTTAGAGAGAGCAGGACCTGATGTCTCCATGCCTCACTTTCGGAAAAGTCAGTGTCTCTTCCCAGGTTAATACAGGCACTTCAGCTAGCTCCTTGATGTCGTTCTGGTCTTATCGGGGTTCTCCAGACTTTCTAGGGTGACTTCTTCAGACCATCTGTTGGCTCTTGACAGTGTCTCAAATTTTTTAGCTGGGTCTTCATGTCACACTTGGAGTTTCTTGTGTTTGCTTCTTATAAGGTAGTTCAATGTCTTGCAATGTAGTTCAACGTTTTGCAAGGAAGTTCTATATGCTCTCATCACTCCAGCAAGATGTTTATCTACTGAGCATGTCTAAATGAAGTCATCAAGCTGTGATCTGATTGACAGGCTATATTCCACCCCTCTGCAAGTTGACACCAAATTATGTGATTGCCACATCAGTATTTATTCTTAGCAGCATTGCTGCACATCTAAATGTCACACCATTTTCTGCCATTGTTGGTTCTCCCTATGAAGAATTCTCTTTATGTATCTTGTAGTTTTTTATGTTCCATTATTTCCTATTTATCTGGAAATGTCCTAATTTCACCATTGCTTTTAAGTGACAGCTTTGCTAGATATACAATTCATCAGGGTTTTTTCTTTCTTCCTTTCAATTGTTTACATATTGCTTTCTTGTCAAACTGCTTTGGGCCAAGAAATCAGAATTTAGGTTTATTGATTCTGCTTTATAGATAACTTTTTTCCCTATGCTGCTTGCAAGTTTCTTTCTTCATCCTTGGTTTTACAAACTTATAATACATCCTGGAGCTTCTTTTGGTGTCTATCCTATTTGAGCTATGTTGAGCTTATTGAATGTATATCTTCTCATCCTTCATGATCTGAGGGAAATTTTCTTGGTGTATTTCCTTTTGACTCTTCCTTTTTTGGAATTCCAATAACACAGCTGAACTCTTTTGTGTTTTCCTTTTTGAATATTATTTTTATTGATTGTTCCTCTAACATTAGTACTAGAATATACGTCTTCAATTTTTCTAAGTATCTCTACTATCATTTTAATTCTACCATCTATACCCTTCCAATATTTTACCTATTTATGAAATTTTAGTATTGATACTGTAGATTTCTATTGGCTAATTTTGCATTCTTTCTAATTCTCCAAGTATTTTAAAATTTGTTCTTGTATTATTTTCTTAATTTCTCTAGAGCAGCAGTTCTCAACCTATGAATCATGACCCCTTTGAGGATCAAACATCCCTTTCACAGGGGTCATCCAATTCATATCAGTAGCAAAATTACAGTTAGGAAGTAGCATCAAAAGTAATTTTATGGTGGGAGGGGGTGTCACCACAGCATGAGGAACTGTATTAAAGGGTCACAGCTTTAGAAGGTTGAGAACCACTGCTTCAGAGTTTTGCATGGGTTTTCTTCAATTGTTTCCTTGATCTATTTCTCCCCCCCCCCTTTTTTCCAATCATTTTATTGGGAGCTTTTACAAAATCATAATAATCTATAATTCAGTTAGATAAAGTATAATTGTATAATTGCTGCCACCATCAATTTCAAACATTTTCTTTTACTCCCTCCACCACACCCTCCTAGAACCCTTATTATATTAATCATTATTATAATTATCTATGTTATTATTTATTTGGGGGATATCTTATTCTTTCCAATGTAGCCACTCAGCTACAATGCTGTTATTCGTTCCCCTAAAGTGGCGTTACACAGTCATCATTGTTATCAGTTCCCTCTCTCCCCCTCACTCCCTCCCTCTCTTCCTGTACCCCAGGGAATCATTCTGTAGTAGAGTCCTAAGTACAAGAGGACTTTGAAAATTTTGTGGGGAAGTTCCTTTTTCTTTCATTTCATTTTTTTCACAAATTTTGAAGCCCTTTTTAAATAATTCTTTTGATTTCCTCATTAGGTGGGGTGGACCAGTCCAAAACATGCAACAGCATTTTGTTCTCCAAAAGACAGCTTTTTCTTGTAATTTTGTCCCCAGCTTGAGTCACCTTGCCCTCTTTGTGTGTATGATTTGAAGATGCCTGTAGTCACTGAGATAATCTTGTGTTGTTGTGTTGTATCATCCTTATTTCTGGTGTTAATGCATTTCATTGAATTATTGTATTTTACCACCTGCACAAAATTTTACTGCCCTCATTTCTAAGCAGCATCTGTATGCAATCATTGATGGTATAAGAAGGCTTCAAACAGCCTGTACAAAAATTCTATTATCTATTAAGTTGATTTTTTCATGAAGTCCTTCTGTATGAGTTTTGCTTCACTATGAATGTTTCCTGTTGTTTTAACAGAGCAGGCAAGTGATTCTGTACACTTTTTTGCCAACTTTGGAGAATTCCTCTTCATTCTTTGAGTGGACTTGCATAGCCAGGGGAGAGTGTGTGTGTGTGTCTATGCTGGCTGATTGCATACAGCAGCTGAGGATAGACATGCTGTTAGTTGCTGACCACTGTCTTTTCTCCAGCCGCCTCCTAAGATCAATGCTTTTGACCCCAGAAAAGTTGCATAAGCACTGTTGACACTGGAGACAACAGGTTGGAGAGCTCCCCTCTAGAGGATCAAAATAGGGGGGCAAGGAAAAAATGGAAAGAGGATAAGAAAAGGGACAGAAAGTGGTGAGGAAAGAGGAAGAACTATAGAGAAATAAAAGGAATAAATCTAAAAGAAAATAAATGTTTTACAGGTAGCACACAGTGGGTTGGACTGGTTGTGTGTAGGAGGGGGCTGCACCTCCTGGTCATAATGAGGCTGGGCGAGGTAACTGGGAAGAGCACACCATGGCCGGTCTTTGAGCATTCCTATAGATTCAAATGTAGTACTGGACAAGCAGAGCTGATTATTTGTTTCCTGCTCCCATTGGAATAATGCCTGTCAGGTCAGTTGGCATTTCTTGCTCCATATAACTCCTTGTTCTATGTTTCCATTGAATGTCTTCCTCTAATGCAGTGGATCTCAACCTGTGGTTCATGACCCCTTTGAGGGTTGAACAACCCTTTCACAGGGGTCACCCGATTCATAACTGTAGCAAAATTACAGTCGTGAAGTAGCAATGAAAATAATTTTATGGTTGGGGTCACCACCACACGAGGAACTATACTAAGGGGTCGTGGCATTAGGAAAGTTGAGACCCACTGCTCTAATGGGAATTTGATTTGCTTCTTTATCCTTTCCTTTGAAGTTATGGGTTGCAGGATAGTTACACATATCCATCTCATTTGGATTCTTGGCTCTTTGTTGCAGAGAGCTCTGCTAGTATAGCTGCCTTATTTTCTATCTTGGGTCCTCCCTCAAGATGATAGTAATGTAGGATTGGTGGCTGCTATTTGGTCCTGTCACGTCAGTTATGAGTCATCACAACCCTAGGTACAGCACCACCAAACTGCGCCTGGTCCAGTGCCTTCCTCGCAATGGTTAGATAGAAGTCCATTGTTTCGATTCCTGGGAATCCACTTCGTGGAGGGGGTTCCTCTTTTTCACTCACCCTCCCATTTACCAGCTGCGATATCCTTCTGCAAGTACTGGTCCTTCTGACAACAAGTACATAAGACAACATTTTGCCATCCTCACTTCTAAAGAACAGCTGAATGAACTTTCTTCAAGCGATATTTACTTATTCTTCTACCAGTCCGTGATATGGATATAGTCTCCATAATTCAAGTGCATCAGTTCTTCTCCAGTCTTCTTTATATATTGCCAGCTTTTGTGTGCAGATAAGGCAAGTGAAAATACAATGGATCAGGCACATCGTAGTCATCAAAGAGGCATCTTTACTCTTTAGTTCTTTTAAAGGATCTTTTACTGCAGATTTGCCAATGCAACGTTTGTCGATTTGTTGACTGCTGCATCTGTACGATATTAATAGAGAAAAACTGAAGCACCTGAGGGGAAAAAAATGATGATGCAGGAGAACTGAATAGAAAATTTCAAAGGGCAGTTTGAGAAAACAAAGTAGAATATTAGAATTAAATGTTCAAGGTCGTGAGTTAGAGAACCAATCAGGAAGAACATACTTAGCATTTCTCTAGCTGAAAGAACAGCAACAACATCATGTTGGACTACGGAAGGATTCTATGGACAAATTACTGAATGATTCAGTTGACAAAAGAAGCATCAAAGACTATAGAGGGGAATATACCAAGTCACTGTACTAAAAAGAATTGACTGACTTTTGGCCATTTTCAAGAGATAACATATGTTTGAGAACTGATGATAATGAAGGAAGAAGTTCAAACTGTGTTACAGGTATTAGTAAAAATCAAGGATCCAGGAGTTGCAGAATAAAGCTCATTATTCAACCTAATATGAATATGCTTGTGACATAATAAATATAAATTGAAGTCTATTTCCCCAGTCTGTTTTTGTTATATATATTTATAATATATGAAAAACCAGACAAATTTTATCTCAAAAGACATTATGTTTGACTGAGCCCCAGTGGCGTAGTGATTGAGTGCGGGACTGAGGCCTATTGGCTTGGCGGTTCAAATCCAGCAGCAGCTCTCTGGGAGCAAGGCTGGGTAGCTCCCATGACCACCAGAGTGCAGTGATGTCCCCCTTCCCCCCCAAAAAAATAAAGACAACAAAAAAAGAATGTTCTAAAAAAAAGGCATTGTTTTCTAGACTTTATATCATTACATAGTCATACTTTTCATTAAGATCTACATATACAAAGAAAATGATTGCATCAATTTCCGAGATAATTTAGTTCAGACACAAATACTTGTACTGTGCCATTATGAATATCTCAGATAAGAAGGAGTTTTTAACTGAGTTACACAACCTCTTGGCTTCAATATTGAATTTTGTTCTTCCCGTATAGGCAAAGACTTGGGGCTTAACTGTAGGTTTATGCTACTTGTCGGTGTCTAAATTTTCTCTCTTAATAATTCTGTGCAATGTGGCCAAGTTATGGTTGCTTGGGGAACCATAACTTTGGATTTCTTGACATGTTCATCACCTGAAAAATCTGGAGAATGTGCAGTTCTTGCCTGATGTTACAAACGTGAGTCAGGATGCCTTTAACAAGAGAGCAGTGGCCTCCTTCACTTTATCTGCCAATCTCTCCTTACAACTTTTGGCACCTCACACTGCCTTGGCTCCTCAGGAAAAAACAACAGCAAAACCTTGAGAAAAATGTCACAGTATGCCCCACTTCTGATCTGGATTTAAAGAAGGAGTGGGAAGACACAGTAAATAGTGGGGTTTCTGTTTTCGATTTCTAAAGAATAATGACTTTAGAATTATCCCAACGTAGCTATTATTAAGTTAATAAGGTGATATGTATTTTAATTTCAGTGCTGTGGAATGATTTATACATTTCTAGAAGTATTTATTTAGAATGATAATATAAATAGTGATCTCCAGGTGTATTTTAGTGTAACTGATTCCTACTAAGTCCTGCTAAATTGTACATGTGAAAATTGTTGAGTTGGCAAATGCTGTGTTAAGGATATGGTTATTAGGGAATTTTTTTTCCTGTAGCCTTTTTAGAATTTCACGTTAAAATCTTAAAGAGAAAATGCCTACTATTAATGGAGTTTTAAACAATGAAAACTATATTGCATTGTTCTATTTTGCTTATCCTTTTCATTCACACAAAAGATTTGAGGGTGTACTGAACAATAGCCTGTGATGGGCTTCTGGAAGCCTTGTGAGGGGGGTGTTGTCCTCACCTACCCATGGAGCTGTGGTGGGTGTGAAGAAGGGTTAGTGGAAGATACCACTAAAGCGCCTGTGCTTTCGGAAGCATGATTTGTCTAGGTGACAATATTGACACATGGATTCTGTTAGTACATCAATAAACCTGACATATTTTTAATTTTGATGAAAATAACCTGAGGCATTCTTCAGAGCACTGAAGAATTTTATTGGTTCCTAAAATATACCAGACTCTTTCAATATAATGCCTTCATATATTTCAACCTGGAATAATGTCTTTCTCTGTCTTCATTGGACAAAATATCACTTGTCATCAAAACCTAGCCCAAATGTTACCTGCACTGTGGAGACTTTCCTGACTAAGTCAGGATACATAGATGCTATGTCTACTATGTATGTAAGGGAGAAGAATTATGGGTTCATATTTTATATGTCCTGGCTATAGAACATACTTCTCTAAAACATTTCATGAACTGTAGCTCCAAGATTAAAGTTATCATACTTATTGTGGTTTGCATCTGGCACATAGTAAGTGATAAATAAATAATTTAATACATCAAGGAAGTGAAGGAATGTAGAACATGAAAGCTCAATGTAATTTGATTTCAATATAATTTTAAAAGAAATACCCACCTAAACTTCAAGCAGAGTCATTTTTCTACATGTGATATCAATTGAATAGTTTCTGGCTTCTCAAAAGATATTGTCAATATATAGTAGAAATAATTTAATATTTGAAATGAAAAATCAAAAGGACAGCCAGCCCTGTTAGCTAGTTGATCAAGCTAGGGAAAGTCACTCAATTCCGCAGAGTCTCAGTGCTTTCTTCTAGCTTTAAAGTGTAGCAGATATTTTGTTGCTTGAAGCAGATAAACTCTAAGACTAACCCCTTCCCCTAAAATTCTAGTACTACCTTTAAACCGCGTGTTCTCCTACTAATTATCTATGTGACCTGCATTCCTTCTGTGCCGACATAAATTGTACATAACACCAGTTCTCAGTTTTAATGAAATTCCTTAAAGTTTCATCATAAGCATAAATTCCTTATAAAGATTTCTTACAAGTAATCATTCCATTGCCATCAGATATTGTGAATTTCATTTGAAGACAGGAACTACACAATTGCATTCCTTTAAAACTAAAAATTATTAAATGTGCAATAGCATAGATATGTTCAAGAAAAGTTCAAATATTATAGGATAACAGATTAAGCATCCAGGTGCTAAATTTCTTATAGACCATGTTACAAAGTAAAAAACAATGATAAGAATTTTACTCAGGGATAGCTTGAATGAATCCAAGGTCACTGGTTCAATTCCCATGTGGCCATTAACTTCATTTTATTTAATTGCCACAGACTTGTGAGCCTCTTAAACCTGACTCACCATCCTTCTAATTCTTACTGGTGGTCACCAAGGAAATTTGGCAAGACTGTCTGGAAGCATCTATCCCCACAGAAATCTATCCCCACTGCAGGAAAACAACTCAAAGGTCAAACCCCAGCACTGTGACGTCATCCAAAAATGGAGAAGCCACGCTGTCATTATATTTGCTTTTATTAATACGCATTATCAATGATCACTATTGTGCTGACAGAGTAAGATAGTGGTTAACAGAACCAGTTCTGGAATCAGAATGTGGGCGTTTGAGTCCTAACTCCTCCACTAATTAACATTAATAAATTGTTTATCATGTTTTCGGCCTAATTTTTCTTAATTTCAAGACAGAAACTATAATAATAACTTATAGCGTGGTCATTCCCCAAATAACATACAAATCCTGGTCCATCCTTGGAGCTAGTGCACAAGTCCATCTCACTCAGAGCATGAGTATCCCTTGTCTCCCCTGACCCTGTAGGTCACCAAACATAAGGTTGCTTTCCAGCAATTGATCATTCCTTGATGACATGTCGAAAGCACAGAGGTTGGACCATGTCTGCTGCAGTACGTAAGGTTTTTATTGGTTAATCAAAAGCAGATTTCCAGGCTCTTCTTCCTATTCTCTTAATCTGGAAGCCCCACTGAAACTAGTCCACAGGGCTTGACCCTGCTGGTGTCTGAAATACCAGTAGCATAGCTTCCAGCATCAAATTGGGATGCAGGACTCCACAGTATGGCAAACTGACAGGTGGTGACCTAGATGACAAACAACAACAAAAACAATTATAACCAATCTCACTGCCATCAAGTTGATGTTGACTCATACTGACCCTCGAGGGCAAGCTAGAACTGCACGTAAGTTTCCCTGAATATAATGATTTACAAGAGCAGAAAGTCTTTCTGTCTTCTGTGGAGCTGCAGGTGGTTTTGAACTGTTGACCTTGTAGATCGAGGCCCAATGTATACCCCTTACCCCACTAGGGCTCCTGAAGCCCTTCATAATTGCTCGTTATTGTAATTTTGAGTTGCGTTTAATGAATACTGGAGGAAAGGAGAGTAGGAAAGGGAAGGAGATGCCATGGAGGAAGAGCTATCAGATTCCCCATTCTTCTATAGAGAAAACGATAAACAGCTTCAACAGCCTACTGAATTCTCACTTGGTACACTCTGAAGTATAGCAGAGGGAGAATCATTTGCAAAAGACTTTGTTAAACACTTGTCCTTGGACTGAAATTAAGAAAGAAGATCAGAGAAGCTGACTTTTGCATGTGATGGCAAACTGCTCTGAGACTCTTGTCATGCTTTGCCCAATTTATTTATTACAATCCAGTGAAAGACACTCTCCCCTTCATACCATGCCCAGCAGAATCCTTTGCTTCTGCCAGAAACACTACGCTCCTGCTCATGGAGTCTCTGCTGACTCGTCGTGACCTTTTAGAACAGGGCAGAACTGCTCCTGCAAGTTTCCAACACTGTAACTCTTCAGGAGAAGAGAAATCCCTGTCTTTCCTCCCTAGCTGCCACAGCTGGTTTGGGTGGCCATTTATTGAGACAAGTGTTCTGGTTCTGCTTTTGGAGGTTAGAGGCCTTCAGCAGCCTTGAGACAAAAACTGGGTAACTGTCAGAATGCTGCGTAAAGAAACTCCTACCCTTAACCTCTTTTTAAATGATCATCTATTTCCTTTCTCTTCTTAAGAGGATCCTTGAGACCCTATTAAACCCAACTGAGGGGATGATGTTCGGAGAGTTCCCTGAGTCCTGCATGCCGTCAGGAGAGTCATGCATTGTCACAGTGTATCTTGCATGCTTGCTCCTCTAACCAGTGCCTAGTCAAAATCTACTGTCCACAAATAAATAAATAGCACCATTCTAGTCAGTCATTGAAGAGAAAATGGGGCTTTATACTCCAGTAAACTGTTATAAGTCTTGGAAACTCACAGGGGAAGTTCTACCTGTCTTAAAGGGTCGCTATGAGAGCATCAATTCAATGCAGTTGGTATTCTGGCATTTGAATCAAACTAAAAGTATAACAGGTATCTACCTTAAGAGATAACCAAAAGAAGTAAAGAATGGATGACCCTATACTGCCAGAGATTTAATGTATGAGTTGGAAAGTTCCCATCATGTCACATCACCATGTCTAAACTTCTGCAAAACAATAGTGTTTCCATTGTATTGACTCACAAGCATGTTCACACTGAAGTCAAAGGCAACTTCATGTAACAAAACTCTGAATTGTAGAATGCTGGCCTCTTTGGTCACAGAGATGGTTTAATTTAGGGGCTATTTATCTGCCAATGACATCCTGGTAAAGCAGCAATGCTATCATAGATGATGATGGGAATTCTGCTACTTGAAAATGGACATGTTTAAGAGAAGAGCATTCACCTCTTCAGCTCAAATCCAGATAGAAAGCGGGAAGGTTTCCAGATTTGTAATTACATCTGGAATTGAGCTATAATCCTTACCACTTTTGAAAAAAAAAACAAGAATGAGAAAAGTTATCAACCACGTTTGTTTTAAATGGTGCTGTTTGTTTGACATTCCAACTAATGTATGTTTCTGACATTTTGGTTAAGGCTGGAGAAAAACAAAAATGATGATATGGTTAGTGGGGTAGCAAAGGGGTGGGGTAGGAAATAATGTGTATAGTAGAAAAAAGAGGAAATTGTATGTGGGTTTTTTTGTGTGTGAGGGGGATAAAAAGAAATTTTATATTTTGTGACAAAATAGTAAATTGTGATGTTGGCTTCTACAAAATCAAAACTTATATATGACTTTTTAAAAAACCATTCTTTAGGTTTACAACATATGGATATAAGCTCTTTGTACACAACAGTATTGGTTTCACTCCAAGCCAGGAAGCAAATGTGACGACATTAGCCGGGCGGCCACAGAGAGGAGCCAATCTCACTGCCCGAGTTCTTAACCACACGGCTGTCAACGTGGAATGGAGGAAACCAAGTGAGTACACTGCTTCTCAGCTCTAGACTTTAGAGTTTGTTTCCGTGGACTGGTCGCCACAAATCAGCAGAAAGCACATGGCTTAAAACAAGGGGGGAATATTCTGGAGATTAGAAATTCTGAAATCAAGATGCCAGCACACAGAGGTCCTTCTGAGAATTCTGAGGGAGAACCTATTCTTTCTTTCTTCGAGCTTGTGTTGGTGACAGCCAGCAATCCGTGGTGGCCTTTAGCATGTATATACGGCTCTCTCTTTGCAATCAGATAGCATTTTCGCTGGGCGTTTTTTGGTGTGTGTTTGTCTCTTCTGTAAGTATATAGGAATCAAATTGGATTGTGACCCCCCCCCTCCTGCTCCAGTATGTCATTTAAGTAATTGCGTCTACAGAAGAACTGCTTTTTTGAAAGGTCATCATTTTTGAAAACGTAGTGTGGTAGTGAGGATGTGTTGGGCTGTGGCCCAAAAGATCGGCAGTTTGAAATGCACGGGCTGCTGTCCAGGAGGAAGACAGACTCTCTGCTCCCGTAAAGAGCTGCAATCTCAGAAACTCACAGAGGCTTTCCCACCTGTCCCACACAGTCACGCGGTGTCAACGTCAACTCAATGGCAAAGAGCTTGGCTTTGCTGGGGGTTTGTTTTGTTGGTTTGGAGTTTAGCACTTAAGCACATCTTTCTCAGGGGTACTCAAATAAATTAAAAATAAACCACTATACACATTTTTAAGTCCACTTAATCAAAAGTTGTGCTCCCTTCTTGGAAAGGCAGAAACCTCCATCCTTTTGGTACCTGATCTTTTTTTCTTATATTCACTCCGTTTGGATCGGGGGTTGCAATTTCTTTCAAACCAGTCAGTTTATATAAAAATGCCCAGGTGTGAGTTTAGAACAACATCATGTTCTGCACTTTCCTTCAGATAGGTCTGCCCTAAGTCTGGTGGCTAATCCCTCATTAGCAAGAATTACGGGTGGTATTGCAGTACTAGGACAGATTTTCAATGAATCTTCCTCAACACTGGTTCTAGGTGGCTTCAACCTGTTCCTGGAAAACAAAGCATAGAGATCATCCTTGAACTCATCCCCCCAATTCAACTCTGACCCTGGTTCCATTCAGAACACATCTTTCCAAGCAGCTGGAACACTTCAGAGATGGATTTTAATCAGAATGACCAAAATTTCAGGCCTACTGGACAGGAAGAGTACCAGTGCATAGCTGATCTCTGGGGTTCACTCTGGCAATGACCAACAATCCATTCAGGCACCACTATGGGTTCCACAGCGTATTGTGATTATTCTTCTAGCTACAACCCACTATCTGACAAGTAGTTCTTTACATCATAACTTGCTAGAGTGCTACCAAATATGATAAATATCTGATTTGGAAAGGCTTCACTAAAATAGTTTATTTTATGAAAGAAATTTTTTCTCATGGGTATACTCATTTATACATTGACTCAATGGCAGAGAATGTAGGGTTTTTTTCTTCTACTAAGTAGTTGTTATTGTACAACTGGATTTTGATTCTGCCTTATATTTGTTGTGTCCTCCGGGAATTATAGGTTGACTTCAGTTAGGACACTCGAGGAAGTTTAACCTAATATTAGGTGATATCAATTGTAAATTAATAACCATAATTGTTACTGTTAACTGACATTGAGTCTATCCCCAACACATGAAGACCCTATGTGTGATGGGTTTTGTCCTTCATTGGCTGATTTTTTTAAAGCAAACCATCAACCTTGTTTCCTAGTTAATTTTTGTCTAGAAGCTCTGCTGAAACCTATTTTGTATCATAGAAACAGCCAAGCCTTCCCTGACAGCTAAGCGCTCACTGCACATGAAGTGCATGGAACAGGAGTGGAACTCAGGACTGCCTCATGGAAAGGGAGAACTCTATTCCTCTGTCACCATTGGCTCCAAAGTGAGGATTAGGTGATGCTAATTGCAAATTAAGATCAATACCAGCTGTATTGATCTAAATTGTACCTAGCCCATTTTTCAAAAGATTATCTCTCCTGGGGTAATTATAAGATTGTAAGTGTCTAAAGATCTGTGTCACCTATATTGGGGTCTCATAAGTCATGCCAATAGAAGAATTAAATTATGTGATGCTTATGATTACATTGCTCACAGATAATACTAAATTTTAAATCTGAACATAGGTTTTTATGTGCAATATATTTTCACTCATCTTTCTCTTCTTCTCTATTCCACGCTTACCATCCAATTCATCTTAAAACCTACTCATGATGGTAGATGCTGTCCTCCTCAAATGACATTTGCATACTACTTTTAAGATCTGACTGCTGAATTTTCACCAATATAGGTCCTTTATGTTATATTTGCATGCCTGAAGTAAGCTTGCTTATAAAAACTGACAAACCTAATAGATCTGAAGCAGCTCACTGAAGTTTCATTACCTTGGTAATCTGAACCTCTGACCTTCTACATGTAAGTAATGCAATCTGCTGTTATTTCCATTCATACCTTAGAAATTTCTCAGATAACTATTTGTGAACACAAAGGTTAACGCACAGAAAAGGGTCATCTCTATGAAAGCTTCTTGCATTATCATTTTCCTCCTTTATGCAACCTGCTAACCTAAGTAAATTAACTAGTCACTCCTCCGTGAAGAGTCACCTATTTCTTTTTTTGGCGATTACATTTTCAAATACATCTCTTGATAGGATAAGATTGACACATAGTCTCTCTAATAGGCAAAAACACAGATCTAAAAGATATTGCTGCTGAAAATCATATGAATAAATATCTACATATTTTCTTATTAAAATTAACCAAAAAGTCGGGTTGAGCCCCGGTGGCGTAATGGTTGTGTGTGGGATTCCGGCCCACTGGGACGGAGGTTCAATTCCAGCAGTGGGGCTGGGCCTCCTACTCCCACCACCAGAGAGCAGTGATGCCCCCCCCCAAAAAAAAATTAACCAAAAAGTCTTCCTGAGTTTTTCTTTAAACCATATAATAATTTAGTTCAATTAGTAAACAATGACTGTCGTGAGTATTTTACTCTTTTAAGAAAAATATATGGGATCAAATTGACAACAGCAACTGGAAAGATTAAAGAAGAAACTTAGAGAGGCTATAAGTTGATATTAATGGAGGTTAGGTGATGGTGAGAGAGAAGGTAAGAATGAGCTCACAATTTGAAGACCATATTCAATGTCACTGAGTAGAAAATGCTGATTTGATGGATGGCTGTGTATGTTTTCAACAACAATAATGATAAAAACCTTATTTTAAGGGTGCAATGCATAGTTTTTGAGCATCATCTTTCCTCACTATGATCATCTTTGAGTACTCATTTTGTAAGCAAAATATTTCTGGTGCATATTTTCAACCACAGAGTAACAAGGATGCGACATTGTCAAAGTCATCCAAAGAGTCAGTTTCAAGTTTGTCACTATTCCCCTTAAGTGCCATCAAGTTAGCCCTGACTGATGATCATCCCTGTACAGACGGAACCCTGATGGTGTAGGGGTTATGTGTTGAGCTGCGATCTGCATTCTCTACCACTCACAACCACCAGCAGCTTCTTAGAACGACTAGGTTTTCTACTCCCATGAACAGGCAGCTTTGGAAACCTACAGTAGGTTGCTATGAATCGGCAATGTATTTATGGATTGTTGGAATTTGGGAGGGTGCGGTATGGTACAAAAAAATGAAACACTCCCCAATCCTGCACTATCCTGACAATCTTTCCTATGTTTGATCCCGTTGTTGCAGTTCATGGTGTCAATCCATCTCATTGAGCTTCTGCTCCTTCTTTCCCGGCTAACTCTTTAGTATGTACCAAGCATAATGTCCTTCTCTGGGGAGGGGTCCCTCCTGATAATGTGCTCAATTCATATGAAGTAATATCATATCATCATCATTTCTCAAGAGCAGTCTAGCTGTGCTTCTGCAAAACAGACTTATTTGGTTTTTTGGCAGTACACAATATGGTCCATACCCTTTGCTGGCACCATCATTCAAATACATCAATTCTTCGTTATCTGAATTCAGCATCTAGCTTTCAAAAGTACACGAGGTGGTTGGAAATACCATGTCTTTGGTACTGTGATTCTCAAAATAGCTTCATTGCTTTTCATCACGTTAAAGAAGTCTTATGACAATTTTGCTCAATGAAGTACATCATTTGAATTCTCAACTGCTGTTTCCAAAAGTGTTGATTATAGATTCAAGCAAAATTAAATCCTTGACAATTTCAATGTTTTCTCTAAAAGTCTTCCTCTGCCCATGTTTTGCTTCAGTCTATTTTATGACAAGATAGTTCTTCCCCAGGCACATTTTGAGTTCCTACAAGCCTTAGAGGTTCACTTTCTCATACGCTATCAGTCAAGGTTCTCCTGCTCCTGTGAGGTTTTCACTGGCCAATTTTTAAAGAAGCAGATGGAGCAGCAGCTACTTCTTCCCAGTCTACATTTGTCTGGAGACTGCTCAACCTGCCCACCATCGGTGACCCTGGTGGTCTTTAAAATGCTCACGGGGTAGCTTCCAGTCTCACAGAAACATGTCAGGCAGCAACTGTTTGACTGTTTCTTGTGAACTTCACATAATTGGTTATGTCACGTCATCAAGAAAGAGTCAACAATATCCTTCTCATTTTAATTGCTGACCCTCATGAAAAACAAAGCAAGAAAAGGTCCACGAGGAAAAGTAACATAGAGACAGTGCTTCTTCGCGGGTTCATTTACTAAGGAGGCTATCAATGGTCTGAAAAGGGCAAGCAAGTGATCACTGCCTTTGTCATCGACAACGAGAACACAAAGAGGGGAACACATACTTCCTGCAATTAAAGAACCTCTGTGACCTCCCTCAAAAATGCATGAATAATAAAGTGTTACCATGAAGAGAAGCTAATTTTAAGGAAAAGTTTCAGCCTCATTATGATCACTTAGCCAACATGTTCAGCTACAAGAAATCTCGGAATTTGTTTGAACTTAAATTGTTTGTGCCAAAATCTACAAATAAGTCTAAACCTCCCTCATGGTCTCCTTCACATCAATCTCATCTTCTAGGAAAGCAGCCACACATCCTGCTCCCACTGTCTCCCTTCATGTTTATTGTGCAAATAGATTAGAAGACTTATTGAATGAATTTTCTTTTACTATAGTTAATGTAGACCAGGGGAAACAAACAATCTCTAGGAGGTAATTCTCGATAACAACAACAAAAAAATGACCAGTAAATCTACGGTCTGTTTGTCGCATATGCCTGTGTGTTGCCGTGATGTGGGAAGCTGTGTGACCGGTGATCCAACTACCAGCAGCGGAATCCTTAGTGAGCTGGTTCAAAGCAGGTTCTAGACGAAGAAGACAAAAAGGAACCAATGGCCCTCCAGTCAATTCTGATGATCGCAACCCTGTGTGATAGACTAGAACTGTCTCGGTGGGCTTTTGAAAGTGTAGATCCTTATGGGAGTAGATGAGACTCTCTACTCCTAGAAAAAATGTGTCATCTCCAAAATCCACAGTGGCAGTTTGTACTCTCTCCTACAGGGTCACTGTGAATTGCCATCAGCTTGATAACAGTGAGGTTTTGTACCTCTTCTTGTTGTTGTTGTTGTTGTTGTTGTTGTTGTTGAAATAGGAGCATGTATATATTTAATATGGATTCAAACTTAACATTTGTGAGGACCAGGCTGTGTTGCATTCTATTGTACATAAAGTGGCTGAGTCATTTCTAACCGGATGGAACTTAAGCACAAAATGAGAAATGCCCATTTCTCCCGAGGATCTCAGATACAAGCTAATCTTTCTTTCTAAACGCCAACCAATGCCACTATCACTAAATATTCATATGTGATATCTGAATCGCTAGTGAAACATGTTCTAAAATTGCCATTCCATAATTGCTCCTATGTTTTTTATCGTGCTGAATGAGCTTCACTCAGAGACCCAAGTCTGAGATCTGTGTTCATTCTCCTTGTCACATTCCAAGCCCACATGGGTTATCTGCGCATCCGGATCATGCCCATGTAGCGGATACCTCCACCTTCCTCTAAAGCCTTACTTCCCTGTAGATGGGGAAAGAAGAAAAAGAAAGAAACAGCAGTCTTGCTTTGGAGTTGACTTCAGTTCAGGATGAACCAGGTGTGTGAGAGTAGAACTGTACTTTCGAGTGTTTTCAAAGGCAGAATTTTCAGAAACAAATCAGCGATATTCAGGCTATTCCAAAATACCTCTTTCATCTGCGGTGCCTCTGGGTGGACGAGATCACACTAACTGGTTACATGCTCAGGGATTCCAGACAAGCAATTTCAAAGCAAAGGGAAACTCACTGTCTTTCGGTCAAGGCTGACTCTTAGCGACCCTGTAGGACAGGATAGAACTGCCCCCGTGGGTTTTGGAGATTAGAACTCTTTACTGGAGAAAGCAACTACGTTTTACTCCCTAGGAGCCACTGGTGGTTTTGGACTAGTAGAGTTAGCAGTTAGTTAGCAGCCCAACTTGTACCCATTATACCACCAGGGCTCCTCAGACAATCAAGTAGAGATGACTAATGGCTCTTTAATGTCTCTGCTAAAATGTTACAAAGTAATCACATGATCCCATCCAGATGCAAAGGTTAGGAAATATAGTCCGAGTATTTGTTACGGAAAGGAAAGCATGTGTCAGTGAATGTAGGAATCTTTTCCACAATTTTTATTTGACAAAATGATGTCTAAATATTAAATTTACAATTCTATTAGTGAAGTCATTTAATTTACTAAGTCTTGTATTTTGTTTGATAAAGAATTTGTAGAATGTTATTTTCTTTGTGTTACTTTCCTATTATGCTTACTGCTTGCTTTATAAAGTATTGCTATATAATTATTTTCAAAATTATTTTTTAAATGCTTTCAACCTTATCACAAATTCTTAAATGTTTCCACTATTAAGTTCTGGGTTAATTCATTTCTTTATACTCTACAGAATGTTACTAGATCATTTTATCAGAATAGATCAATGTATATCACATAAATTCATTGTATATTCTATAAGGTTTACTTACTTTAAATCATTTATTTACAAATAGATATGATAATTGGGATATGCATGAAATTCTTAAAATCAAATATTTTCAATCAAAATTTACTGAAATAGTTCTATTGTCTTCTGACAGTGTTACAGATGAGACGTCTGATACTTGCCTGACTTTTTTATCATTTGTAGATGATATTTTACCTTTTGGCTTACCTTTGAAATATAAGAATATTCTATATATCTACATTTGAGCTGATATAATACTGTTGACCCAATCTATATTGGCATATTTAATTTGTATATACATTAATTTTAATTATGGTTATATGGGGTATTTTATATCTATGATTGTTTCATTTATCATTCAAGTCAATTGGAATGCCTAAAATTCTCTGTCCTCAGTATCTATAATTTTGGCTTTCGTTGGTTTCTTTCTTTAAAAAATATTTTTTAAGTTTCATTTTTATATTTTATTATTAATTACGCTATTATTAATATGAGTTAATACATACATCATATTATTCCATAGTTCAATCGTATCAAGCAGTATTGTATGATTGTCAATCTCAATCAGTTTCCAAACATTATTTTTCTTTTTCTTTCTGAAATCCTTGGCATCGTTACCTTTACCCCCCTCCCCCTGAAGCCCTTATTCTACTTGCTGTTCTTTTAAGGCCATCAATGCTGGGTTTCATACACTGCAAAGCAGAAAGACATATAACACAACTTCAAGAAGGTGACCTTGAAGGACATAACACCTCTGAGATAAACGCTAATATGTACAAATGATACGAAAATACAGAAAATGCTGAACATCAGATCAGGTCCAGCCTGCGTCAGAGGAGGTGATCAATGGACAAAGTATTAACTATTCAAGTCAGATTTGCCCTTTTGATCTTCTATACTCATTTCTCCAATGTGTTCTGTTTTGTCACCACTTTCCTCCCATCCCTCTATGATGGATGGAGGGAAAACACTGGAGGGTTATTTCCTATGTAGATCCCACAGATTTATCATGGACTCCTGCTGTCATCCATATCCTTCTGCAAATGAGATTCTCACTGATCCCTCCTTCAATTCAGATTATATGATTTATATACCTGTAGTGAGTGATGATGGTGTACTTTCATTGTAGACTTAGTTGACTTCTCACTTACATGGCTGCATGTTTACAGAGAAGCCATTAAGACCCAAGATGCTATTTTATCTGATAACTGGGCACCATCTCATTTCTTTGTCACATTTTGCTACAGCACTCATATCTTCTGCGTTCCTCTCCTAAGGGCAAGTATCAAGCAGGGCCATGATGTAATAACTAATTGCTTTTAAGTTGGAGCTAAGATTTAGTGTGAACCCAAACCCATTACTGGATCTATATTTTGTTTGTTTATCTTCTTTTGGCTCCCTTTCAAAACCTTCCTGTTAATTTATAGTAAGCAGTCTTAGCAATCATCCCTCTGGGGCACAACTACCTTCAGTTAATATTGTCCTTTCTTAGCCACCCATACTGTAGAGGTTCATGTATACAGAATAAATCCTTTTGTGACTGGGCATTATTTACACAAACACTGGGAATTAATTGTCAGGGAAATTAATGCATATCTTAATACAACATTTAAGGCATTGATGCAGCAAGACCATGTTCTCTGCCTGCTAACAGGTGAACAATCTTGTTACAGATGTCTTCTGCTTCCTTGGACACCATGTATTTTCCCACTTATATCTGCAGGTAACAAGCATGTCTGAAGTAGAGTCCAGTTCATCTAGTGGAGTTTCTGCATCAGATCTCACTGATGCAGCCTCCGGAGAATGCTGTGAGCCTTCAACATCCAGAATTCAGTGTCCCAGAATTCCACGGCACCCAACTAGGATACACCCAGAAGCTCAGGCCAATGGGGTTCATTCAGTGCATGCTACCAAAGACACTCCCCTTCATAAGTTCCCCAAAGTATTTTCAGTGATTCTCCCACCCTCACCCCCAACAACTGGAGGTCAGTGCTCCCTCTTTTCCTACCAACTGACATGTATTTGTGTTCCCTCAGACATGTTTACTCCCTTGCCCCTTTCCTGACTTTTTTCCCCCATAGGTATTCCTCATCTCTCCAGTTGTCTACCTGCACAGGAGTGGGAAGTGGGAGTAAGGCCTTTATTGTGTTGAAGATTTTCCCCTTCAAATTCCATCTTCTTGGGAATTTTGATTAGGAATTAGTTTTGATATTGTCAAATGCTTTTCCTACTTCACTTGATATGATCATATGGTTATGGTTCCTATCCTTTTTCTTATTAATGGGGTAGATTACATCGATTGTTTTTTGATGGTTGAACCACCCCTGTATCCTAGTATGAATCCTAATTTCTTGTGACATAATATTTTTTTGATATGCTATTGGACTCTACTGGCCAATATGCTGTTGGGAATCTTTGCATCTAGAATGATCCATGAGGCATGTTGGACAACCTCCAGTTGTTGGGGGTGGGGGTGGGAGAATCACTGAAAATACTTTGGGGAACTTATGAAGGGGAATGTACTTCTCTAGCCTTGTGGGATCTTTGTCTGGTTTGGGTATCGGGGTTATCCTGGCTTCACAGAATGAGTTTGGGAGTTTGTTGTCTTTTTCTATGTTCCGGAAGAGTTTACTTAGGATTGGAGTCAGCTCTTCAGTAAATATTTTGTAGCATTCTCTGGTGAAGCCATTTGAACCAGAATTTTTATAGTTAGGAATTTCTTGAGGACCTTATATATTTCTTCTTTTGCTGACTCCATTCAAATTCTTAATGTCCATAAGTGTTAATTTGGGTAGATCATGTTTTTCTATGACTGTTCCTTGTCCTACAGATTAGTGAATTTGTTGGATTATAGTCTTTCATAATATTCCATTACTAATATTTTTATTTCATTATGGTCCATTGTGAATTCCTCTGTTTCATACCTAATTCTAGATATTGTTTTCTGCTCCTTCTTTTGCTTTGCTAAATTTGCCAGCAGTTTGTCAATTTTGTTGAAGATCTAAATTTTTTTCTTTTTTGCCTTTTCCATTGTTTTTCTTTTGTCCAGTTCATTATTTCTCCTCTATTTTTTATTATTTATTGGAAGGTTAATGCTGTTTACTCTCTCATTAATTGATGGAAGTGTTGGGTTAGTTTTGAACATGATTCTCTCCTTGTTTTTTTTTTTTCATGCATGCATTAATTACTATAAAATAACCTCTACTAACTGTTTTTGCTGGGTCCCATAGGTTTTGGTATGTTGTGTTATCATTCTCATTAGATTCTAGGAGCTCCCTAATTTACTCTCTAATTTGGGTTATTACCCAGTCCTTTTTGAGTCTTTGAGTGTTTTTTCATTTAAAAAAAATATTTCTGGGCAGTGTAACCCATTGGCTTGGCAGTTCAAATCCAGCAGCAGCTCTCCAGGAGCAAGGTTGGATAGCTCCCACGACCACCAGAAGGCAATGATGCCCCCCCAAAAATATTTCTATTGCTCATATCCAGCTTTATGACACTATGGTCAGAGAAGATGGTTTTAATGATGGCCATGTGTTTGAATTTTCTCAGGTTTGTTTGATGGTCCAACATGTGATCTATTTTACAATATGAGCCATGAATATGGAAAAAGAACATGTAGTTTTCGCTCTTGGTTGGAGAGTTCTGTAGATATCTAAGAGTTCAAATTGTTTGATTGTGTTGTTAAGCTCTTCTTACCTATTGATCCATCTTTTTTTAAGAGTGGTTTATTGAAGTCACCTACTATTATTGTCGATCTGGTCATGTCTCTTTTCACATTTTGGAGGATTTGATTGATGAATTTCAAGGGTCTTTCTTTGGGTGCATATGTGTTAATTATGGTTAGGAGTTCTTGGTCTATTGATCTCCTTAGAATAAAGTAATGCCCATTATTTTCTTTCATTATATTGTTTACCTTGAAGAATCTTTTGTCAGAGATTAATATTGCCATCCATGCTTTTTTTTTTTAGTTCCCATTAGTTTGGGTAAATTTTTCTCCATCCTCTAATTCTCAGTCATTTTTTGTCTGTGAGTGCGTGATGTGTCTCTTGAAGGAAGCAGATTGATGGATCTTTTCTAAACCAGCATCTCTTTGTCATTTATTGATGAGTTTAGTCCAATGACATTCAGTGTAGTTACCATATATACTCGAGTATAAGCCAATCAGATTATCAGCCATGGTAACTAATTTTACCACAAAAACTGCATTAAAAAATGTGCTGAACAACTCGGCTTATCCACAAGTATATACAGTAAATTTAAATGTAAAATCAGTCACTGTCATCTCACATTATCTGTGCTTGATATTTTCCTTTCTTGGGAGAGGAGTTTATTTGTGTCTTCATTTCTCCAGTAGATCTGTAATATTTGGGGTACTATTTTCAGAGCATTGGTCTCCAGCTGGTGGGGCACCCCTGTGGGGGTCTAATGTTTGAGTGCTAAGTTTAGTTTTCTGCCCACAAAAAAAAAAAATGACAGCTTTCTTTGTAATGCTGGTTTTGTTTTTACAAATTCTCTAAATATTTCCTTGCTTTAGAAAACATTTATTTCTCCTTCAAATTTGATGGTAAGCTTTCCTAGATAATGGATTCCTGGATTGCAATTTTCTTTCAACTTTTGGAATATGTTGCTACAATTTCTTCTTTCCTGCATGGTCTTTCTGGAGAGGTCTGAGCTTATTTGTGTCTGTTTACCTTTATTTGTGACTGCTTTTTTTCTCTCTAGATACTCTCATGACTTTTTCCTTTCCATTGAACTTGGCTAACTTTACTACTGTATATATGTGTTGATGTGTTTGGGGATTTTTGTTCTTTTTTGGAGGGTTGGGGGTAATCTATTTGGGGTTTCCTCTGCTACCTGGATGGTTATCATCTCCTTCATTTGTGATATTGAAGAAAATTTCTTCCCACAATCCCCTTACTATTTTAACTGTAGACTTCTTTATTTCTTCTTCCTCAGACACCCTAATAATTCAAATATTAGTTGACTTTCTGGCATCCCACAACACCCTCAGGCCTTCTTCAGATTCCTTTTCTTTTGTTTGTTTGTTTGTTTGTTTGTTTGTTTGTTTGTTTGTTTCTCTGGTTGGCTGAATTCTGCTTGTTTGTTCTGGATTTGATTTTCTATCTTTCATTCTCTTGGTCCTATCTTGTACTTTGATTTTGTTATTTTTCTGCTACAACATTCCATAGTTCCTGAATTTCCTCTGGTGTGACGTTTCTAGTACCTCCATTTTTTTCATCTGTGTTAAGGATTGATCCCTACTTTCCTCTAAGCATCATTTTAGTACATTATATATCTGGAATTTTAAGGGATTGTTCTTTGTGTATTGCATTATATTTGAGTAACAATCCATTCACTTTTATTTGTGGTAGCTGATGATGACTTTTGCTTGTGTCGAATAGTGGCTTCTGGGTTGTGTAAGGTGGGAAGGATTTGGATCTTTAGTTTGGAGGAGGATCAGTTGGAGCTGGACATCCTATTGTGTGGAGATGAGGATGGAGTGATACCTGGGTGGGTAGAAGGAATAGGATATAGGTGCTCAGGCGTAGGTTTTACGTGGTGATATTTATCATAGGAGGGATGTCTTCCTGTTAAGTGTAGTAATTTTTGATGAGTTGGAGAAGAGCGCTTTAGGAACTGTGTTGTCAATTGGTGGGTTACAAGAAAGTGTGTGCTAGTGAGGTAGAGGAAGTGAGATCTTGAAGTAATGGTGGTTGGCATAAAGGAAGGTATATTATGAAATCTATTTTAAAGGGAGAGTGTAGCCCATCTATTATTGTGCTTCTAACAGAAGGTCCTTTCATTGTAGGTTTCTGTACAACTCAGTATTATCCACTTTTTGTATGTGGTCTCAGGGAAGAAATAGGCTATTAGAGTGGGGACCCAATGTGAGGGTAGAGGGACCTTCCATTCAGTAGGCAGTCCTGCTGAGGACATGCGTCCCTTTGTCTGCCAAATATCTAGATAGGAGTCAGGGAACTTCCAAGGAACATGGGGATGCTAGGTTCTCATTCCTTTGGTGGGAAAAGACTTTTGCGATTTTCTTCCCCAAAAGAAAATAAAAACAAATCCAATATATTCTCAAAGTTCCCAGATGGTTAAACTGTGTCCCTGTCTCACCAGAGCTGATTCCCATTTAAGTTAGTTGGGAGTTTTTATCTGCCCACCATCAGAGCTGTGCCTTTGCAAGAAAGGGAAGGGGGGAGGGAGTATGCAGGTAGCGAGTGTAGTAACTATGATGACTTTGCTTGGCAGGCCATAGAGAACTTCAACATCCAAGACTCCTAGTGGTCCACGAGGGTTTAGGGCCATGGGCTAAAATGAAGGTCTGAGTTGGTATATTTCCCACACTGATAAGTTGTGGAACAGGGGTAGCAGGAATGAGTCAGACAATCACCTGGTAAGACAGAGGAAAGGAGAGAGGAGAGACCAGGGCAAACTCCACTGTGTTCCTCATGGTGAAACTCAGAAAGGGATGTCTAAAATATTCCTAGAGTGCTGAAGGTCTAGGTCCCACATCTAAAATTCCCAGAATTAGCCTATGCACCTCTCAGTCTCTGGGCCATTCAAGGGGAGTGGCAGGAAGGGGACTATCTCTGCAGTATGTTCCCAAAACCCTCGTTGATTTCTTTTTGGTCATTTTACTTTTTATCCCTTGGTGTTCACTTGCTTGTTTATTCTTTCATTTAGATTCTGACATACCTTTCTGCTTCCTTGTTTCTTTGCTATTCTTTCTTAAAGTTCATGCTTTTGTATCTATGCCTTTGTGCTTAAAGCTAACAATGTAGGCATCTGTTTCATAGAAGTTTATTTTCCTTTAAATCGCATATCTTTTATAGTTCTTTTTTCAGAGTAGCAGGTAAGTTATTATAAAACCTCTATCATGTTTTTATGAAAGTGATATCTAAAACAAAACTCTGCTTTTGAAGCTTCTAGGCCTTGTTTTTCTTACCTTATGCTATGTAGAAGTCTTTTCATTTATGTTTTCCTCTTTCAACAAGGAGAAAATTATCCAGCCCTACTTTTTGACAATAAACAGAGAAGATGGAGTTTACCTTGTCTCCTCATATTTGGTATTTCAATTCTAATAGCAGTCTCTTCACAAAGGTAAACTCAAGGTCGGCAGCCTTCAATTTTACTTTGGTCTGATGAACTGAGGATATATCTTGTCTTACTTAGATGGTTCACTGACTTAGGAAGAGCCTATTGTGTTTAAAGATCTTATTTAGACAATGAAAAAGCATACTCCTATGCATGCACTGCTGCCAGAACTTCTGACACGATGATGAGAAATAACACCATATGTTTCTATCCTTTTCCCTGTGTTTTTGACTTTCAACTGTAATGTCTACATGAATGAAGAAAGAGAAGTGTTCAGTTGATATGAAGCCTAGTAGTAACAAAATCTACAGTGTGTTGCCTAGTAAATACTGCTTATTTTATGATCATCAGAGTTTCTACATCATGGAATCAGACATGACTTATGAAATTGAATTGCTATCCTTTCTAATTTTGGTTCTCTATTTTGAAGGTGCTTGCATATTGTGTGGGTATTTCACTTAACAGAATTTCATTGAGACATGAAGCATAGGATCTTCCCTCATCTTGACTTCATAATGTTAGTCCCAATATTTTAAATATCTACATCAATATACTCATTGCAGTTTAGCATAAAACATATCAGACATATTTAACAGCCCAAGTAAAATTATTTTATGTCTACCCAAAACAAAAACACTTATTGCTACTGAGTCAGCTCCAGCACATAGTGACAGAATACCATTTTCTTTTGTGTGTTCCAATGACTTTATATTTTCCCAGAAGTATGAACTCAGAAGAGCCTATTACACTTTTATGTATAGCTCAGCTACCACAAATTAACAGTTAATAATATAAGTCAATAGAAAATATTTGAGTGATAAAAGGAAATGTTGCATTTAGAACACCAATGGCTTTCCTGTATTTAACTCATCGTTTGGGATCATATTTATGGGCAGAAATAGCACTTTCTGATATTGCAAAAACATCATTAATAATTTCACAGCATCAGAAAAGGAAATATTTCAATACCCAGAGTTTTCACAAACCACTTACTTAAGCTATCCTAGTAAAACATCTTCCAACTATCTGATATATTTCAACTTTTTAATTAGTTACAGAAAAAGTGAAAGAAAGTGGAGGGAGGGGGAATAGACTTAATAATTAAGTTTTTATTAGAAGCAATATTTCAGTTCAATATTATTTTATTGGTGACTCATACAACCCTCATCACAATCCGTATATACACCCATTGTATGCAAAGCACATTTGTGCATTTGTTGCCATCATCCTTCTCAAAAATTTTTCTTTCTACTTAAGTCCTTGGTAGTAGCGCCTCCTTTTCCCACTCCCTCCCCACTCATCCCTCCCTCAGGGGCCCTTAATAATTTATAAATTATTATCATTTTGTCATATTGTACACTGTCCAATGTCTCCCCTTGCCCACTTCCCTATTGTCCATACCCCAGGGAGGAGGTTCTCTGTAGATCCTTTTAAGCAGTTCCCCCTTGCTAATTCACTGTTCTTCCACCCTCCCAGTAACACCCCTCTCACCACTGGTCCTAAAGGGATCATCTGTCCCCACGTTTCCAGCTCCTATCTGTACCAGCGTACATCCTTTGGTCTAACTGGATTTGTAAGGTAGAATGCAGATCATAATACTGGGAGGAAGAAAGCACTGGAGAACTAGAGGAAAGTTGCATATTTCATCGTTGCTACACTGTACCCTAACTGGATTGTCTCCTCCCCACAACCCTTTTGTAAGGGTATGTTGCTTTGCCTAGAGACGGACTGCACTCCCCCTCATTTACAATGATACAATTTTTGGTTCTTTGATACCTAAAAAAATAATTGTTTTGCAAACTTTCCAAGATCTTATTGAGATGAGAAAAAAAAAAAAAGAAAGAAAATCACAACATGGCAATGTATTGGGATTTCACACAGTAAAGAATCGGTGCTTCAATGACTAAAACAAAAGAGCATCACCGCTCTTTCCTACCAATCTTTAGATTAAAGCATATTTTTACAGACAGTTTCAATGAGATTAATAAACCCACGACAAAATGCTTATCAAGGTAATGGTTCCTGCTGAAAACTTTTCGAAGATAGCGCCCACGACCACCAGAGGCAATGATGCCCCCCCCAAAAAGCAAACAAAGAAAAACTTTTCAAAGAATATTTATGTAAGTGGAGTAGTTTCTACCTAAGATCACTGTTTTCATGACTTCATTTCAAAATGTCCTTGTGGAAAGAAATCAAGAGTCAAAACATCCGAGCATGTGAATAAAGAGAAGAAAGAAGCGCATAGGCTGGTCATTGAAAGGACTAAGGCTGAGGAATTGAGCAATAGACTGTGAAGTGGAGTCCTTTGGTGGCCTAAACAGTTAAGAACTCAAATATTTGTCAAAAAAAAATAGGCAATTAGAGCCCTCCCAGTGGATCCGAGGAGAAGGAGGTGGTAATCTGCTACAATAAAGAGTAGAGCACAGAAAGTGCTGGGGGGAGTTCTCTTCTGTCTCCTGGTGTCATGGTGAGTTGGCATCAGTTCACCAGCAGCAGCAACACTTACAAACCAGTCAATGACTAATTTCGGCATTCTGAAGATTGTTTACATCATAAACAGCTTTATGATACAAAAAGTTCATGGGAAAATGAAGTTAAAAGATAGGGCATATTTTCACTTGCTCTTGAAAGCCTCGTCACATGTATGTTGAACTAACAGAAAGAGACAAATCGAGAACAATTGGACAACCGTGCTAGGCTCTGTCATAGCCAGACCTTGCGAGAGCAGGAGACAATACCCTGTTACATTGACAGTGTACAGCGGAAGCATCATTTGATAGATGGAAACATAGAACGTTGAGTTCACATATTCCAAGATGTGCCAAGTTCTAGGATCCGTGTAAGAAAATACCCTCATGAAGGTTTTCTCTCTAAGATTAGGATACCTATGAACAGGCAGTTCTCTTTTTGTATATCAGTGTACTCTTCACTTTCTTTCAGAGGTAGTACCTGGAAGCTTTGCAGCTTAGTCATAATTTTAAGTATAGAAACTAAAATATTAGGAAGCATATTCTCCTATATAAGACAAATCTTTGTCCAACTAACTATGGGATGGGAGAAATTGTTAAAAAAGAAGAAAAAATGTTTAAACCATACCCACTAGAATCACCTTAAAGAAGGTTGCATGCATGCATCTTCTTTGTTTGCCATTCTAGAACTAGAAAACACTTCCCATGGATTCTGCCCCAACTCATGACAGGCTCGAGCATGAAAGAGTAGGAATGTGTTCATTAGGATTTTCAGTGGCTGGTTTGGGGGAAGTAGGATGCCATTCCTTTTTTCAAGGTGATCCCTGCCTTTTTAGCAGACAAAGATGTTGACAATTTGAAATATAAGAACACCTCTTATTGCAATGGCTCATAATGCAATCTTTCCCTGTTTTTCTCTTGAGAACTACTCAAATGAGTTACCTTTACACATCACTACATTTATTTTTAACAGCTCTCCAAGACCTACAAGGTGATGTTGAATATTATACACTTTTTTGGAATTCTGCTTTCTCAAATGAATCTCTACAAATTCCCCGAGATGTAAAGTCCCATGTCATTGGCCACTTAACCCCAAGCACAACGTATTGGATATCTATCTCAACCTTCAATGGAGTCCACAGCATCAACGGTGAAGTCCAGCAGGCAACCACCTGTGATGGAGGTGAGTCCAGAATTTACTGGATGTACAACTTCAGAGATGCTAATGAAATGGATCAATTCTTGTCAATTTGAGATGAGCTATCCCCCAGTCTACAATAGCCGGTGTTGGGGACATAGGGGTTGGGCTAAAATGCCTAAGTGCTTACTGTCGTCAAGTGGCAGATCAATACATGGTCCCATTGAAACCATAGCAAAAGGCGTTAATAATGGAATATTAGCCCAGTTTGTTCCTGTTCTTTTCAGGGTGTGCTTGGTGTGGAACCAAGTTCACATCAATAAATGGTGACATTTAGAAACATTTTTTTCTTTTTAAGATTAGGTCTCCGAAGCAGTATGCTTTTCAAAATGACAGCTACACACTGTGAAGGCACTCCCTGACTCACCAGAAATCGTAGGTGGAAGTTCAGCCACTGAGAAAAATTGCGTGTGACTCATTTCAAAGCCAGTTAGCAAGGGGGAGGAAGCAAGAGAAGCAACTTGTGAATCTGAAATGTGTTCGGAATGGTCTTTCTAATCTTTTTGGCTTTATAAAGTCTCATTATAAACATTATAATATCATTACCTCCTGAGCAAGTGTTCCAGGTCATTAGCAGAGCACTTTAACTGTGGAACCCATTTCCCTTTGTGGTGCCAAAGGTCAGCACCTTTTGTTTATGAAATAGAATGGAATACAAGGACACTTTTTCTGCTAGTTAAGATGGGTCCTTATGATAAAAATAGGTTTTTGCACAGTTATTTCTGACATGCTTGAATAATTGTGCAATTTAATGCTATGCAAGGTTTTTTTACTCTATTGTTAGATTTCATCATTACCTATGGTAATCAACATTCAAAATCATTTACATAATGACAATATTGCATTATTGCTTCATATTGCTTGAGTTACAAGCTAGTAACAGCAAATGATTTTTCACGTTCCACCAGTCTCAATATACTGGAGCTTGACATTTTGCTTAAGGAGCAATTTCTTCCCCTTCTTTTTCTTTTCTGGGAGGTGTGGGCCATAGGCATAGAGAAGAGGCAAATAATAGATCAGTGTTAGTGATGGGTGAATAATTTATCATCATATCCCACTGATCACATAGTACTGCAGATTAGCGCTATGCTGGTGGTAGAACGCATTTTATCGCCAATTCTTCTGGTTTCTAACTGAGAGTATAATAAGCCAATTTACAGAGGCCTGCAGACTGTGATAACTTCATCAGAGGAAAACAGATAAGCAGTGAGTCCTTTGCTAAGCCTCCATACAGACCTGCATTTAGTTTAACAAGTGCTCTTTCAGGGACAGCTGGAGTTTATTCGGTTTCTTCCTTTAATTCTAGAGCCGCGAGGCCTGCTTCCTCCCGAGGTTGTCGTCATCAACAGTACAGCTGTACATGTCATCTGGACGTCTCCTTCCAATCCAAATGGCATTGTCACTGACTATTCCATCTATGTAAATAATCAGCTCTGCAAGACTGGAATGACTCTGCCTGGGTCTGGGTCATTTATTCTCAGAGACCTGTCTCCCTTCACTGTCTATGACATTCAGGTTAGGATCTTGTTTGGTTCCATTTTAGTTTTTCTAGTGGTGAATCTTATGGATGTGTTAAATAAAATACACTGAGTTAACTTTCAAAGTGGAGAGTTCTATATTCACTACATATTATTTATTTGGTGGGAAGAAGGAAGGAGGACAGGAAAATTGACCAGGATGAAGTTTGCTTGTGGTGGGTAAACAGGTGGGTCTCTGGAGAGAAGATTATGATAATAAAGAGAGGGATGATGATGAAGACAGTAATGGTACTATCTCAGGTGAAACAGTACAAATCACAGAGTAGAGATACATGTTTGCCAGATACTTTTCCTTTTGTCTTGGTTCTTTTACTGTTTTTAAATCAGAAGTATCCTAGGAACACAAAGCCATTCTTTCCCTTCCCTGGTCTGCTGCTTAACTCATTTAACAGCTTCTCAAAGCTGATAACATCACCTTACTTTAATTTTTCTCTTTTGCAAGGACAGTGGACTAGATGACAAAACACTAACCCTCCCAACCCCCACTAATGTCCCGTGACTCTAAATTCAACAAAAAAACATAAACTAATTTCTAACCAACAGGCAACTCTTAGGTTTCATCCATGGATAAAAAGTAATATATGCTTTCTCATATCGCCTTTAGTAATGTATCCTTTGTTTTCCACTCAAGTCTCATGAGGTACCAGACTCTGTCTCCCAAATCTATTTTGGTATTTCCCAGGGGTTTCATCACTCTGCTCCCCCTGCTGCTCTGCTGCATGCCCTCAGTGCCTTGCCCCAGCACGATGGCACCAGACCGTGCTCTATTCCCACCCGGTGTCTCCAGTGCAGCGGCATGGTGCGGTGCAGGATGCTGTGTCCATTGATGGGGCCAGCATTATGGTCCTCCCCATGTTTTGTCTGTTCCAAGCAGGAGCATTGTTCTTGAGGCTCGGTGGGCCACGATGTTCTCCCCTCCCTCTCTTTCCCTTTGTGTTTCTCTTGTGTGCTCTAATCCAATGCTCCCCTCTCCCCAAGCTGTAGCCCCAGTACTGTCATTTGAAGTGCATTCTTCTGCAGGGCCAGGGGGGTGTGTCCTCATAGTTGGGATTGAGGATGACCCCACAGACCTCTCTATGGGTTCCCTGGTACATGTCGGTAAGTTGTATTCACATCTTGGCTAATCCAGCCTGAAGCCTGGTCTCTCTCTCTCCTTCTCATGTGGAGATATAAGCAATACCCTCCCCTTGGATGGATTAATGCCCTGCTCCCACCCACCTACCATGTCTTTTCTCTCTCTCTCTTTCTTTCACTCTCTTATTTAGTTGGCTATCTTATGTAGCCCTGGATTGGTTTGGCCCCTGCAATAGTTGCTGGACCTCACCCCAGGGACGTATGTATATATTAGTTTTTCCCCTATGTCCCATTTTTTTTATTGCTAGTTTGTTTTTGGTTTTTTAGGCTTTCTTCAGTGGACCAACAAATAGACCTTGAACTATTTATAGCCTTTTCCATTTTCATCAGTGGCTTTCATTTTGTTGTTGTTGTTTTGTTCTTGTTTTCTCCTGTCATTATTGTTTTATTGACCTTAACTTACTTTGTTGTTTTATTTGGCTTTGGTGGGTTTTTGTGCTAGTTAATGTATCTGCATGTCTAGCTAGATAAGATAGGTGGGATAAATAATTCAGAGATAAAACAAATGGGACTGATGATTCTGGGGGGGGATACAGGAAATCAACTCAGGGACAAGGGAACAACAAATGAACCAAAATAAATGGAAGGAAGGTCATAGAATGCGTAGAGGGGCTCAGTCAAAGACAATGTGGCAATGAGGAATTGCTACACTTGAATGAAGGCCAAACATGATGGTGGGACAAGAAGGAAGCTAAACAGAAATCAAGGAAAGAATCAGGAGGTAAAGTACATTTATTGAGGCCTAAATACGAGATATGAAAACAGAGAGAGAGAAGGATGGGGGGGGGAATAGAACTATGTACTCATATCTATATGTTAAGAATTAGGTGTTCAGATTGACATTGGGCTTCAACTGAAGTACTCCCTTAACACAAGGAAGGACATTTTGTTCTAACAATCAGCATTCTGTGATGCTTACCTTTCCAACACGATTGTTAAAGTCAAAGCAGATGTAGTGAAGAAAACTTATGGTGTCCAGCTGTCAAAAGATATAGCATCTGAGGTCTTAAAGGCTTGAAGATAAACCAGTGGCCATCTAGCTGAGAAGCAACAAAGCCCACATGGAAGAAGCACACCAGCCTGAGTGATCATAAGGTGCCAATGGGATCAGGTATCAGGCATCATTCTAAGACCCAGAATAAAACCATGTCCAGTGTGAATTAAGTGACTGAGTTTGTGTGGGGGGGACATAGAGTGAAGACCCAATGCCCAACTGTAGACAATTAGACAGACATCCCTCACAGAGTTTTCACAGAAAACAGATGAGCCAGTCAGGGTGCGGTATAGCACTGATGAAACACAACATTCCTCTAGCTCTTTAATACTTCCTTCACCGCATTAACATGAACTCAATTCTACCTTACAGATTGGATTAGACCAGAACATGCACACTGCTACAGATAAGAACTCACAACACAGGGAATCCAGGATCAACTAAACCCCTCAGGGCCAACAAGGAAAGTAGAGATACCAGGAGGATTAGGAAAGGGAAGGGGGAGAAATGAGAAATCTACCAAAAGGATTAAAGTAGAACCCTCTCCCTGGAAGAGCAAATAATGGAAAAGTGGGTGAGGGGTGATGGAAGACAATGTAAGATATAGGGAAAAAATCTATAACTTATCATGGGTTCGGAAAGGAGGTTAGGCAGAGGAGGAAGAAATGGGGAACTGATAACAGGAGCCCAAGTGGGAAGAAAAGGTTTTGAAAATAATGATGGTGGCATATATACAAATGTGCTTGACGCACTGGAGAAAGTTATGGTTTGTGATAAGATATATAAAGCCCCCAACAAACATAGTTTTTTAAATGTAATATATCTACTCATCCTTCAATGAATGTTCAATGCCTCTCTTCTATGTAAGAGAAGCTGCACTTTTGCCCTAGCACCACTTTAAGAATCTGCAGTCAATAAACCTTGCCCTAGAAAATGTTTAATGCAATAATATGATAAAATATAATATATAATGATTGGAGGCCCACCTTATAGACATCTTTAAGATCCATTGATATTAAAAGTAGAAAAAATAATTCTAAGGCATATTAAATATATATACATATATTCAAGAAGTTTGAAATTTTGTGAGAGTGACAAAACATTAAAGATAAATACAAATGTACAAATGAGTGGTTAAAATGAATAATAAAAGGAAAGTCTTTCAGATAAAACCCTCAGGACCAATATTGAGGGTAATCATACCAGGAGGAAAATGGGAAGGTAGGAGGAGGTAAGGGGAACCAAGCACAATAATCTACCTAAAACCCCCTCCCAGGGGGATGGACAAACAGAAAAATGGGTAAAGGGAGACATGGGTCAGTGTAAGACATGAAAAAATAATAGTAACTTATAAATTATCTCGGGTTCCTGAGGGAAGGAGGATGGGGGAGGGGAGGGAAATAAGGAGCTGACACCAAGGTTCAAAGTAGAGAGAAAATGATAATGGCACCAAATATACAAATATGCTTGAACAATAGATATATATATATGGATTGTGATAAGAGTTGTGCAAACCCACAATTTTTATTTATTAAAATAAAAAGAATCTTTCACAAGCTTAAAGTTTATAGAAAATGGTTGCTATTTACTAAATTAAAACAATTTTTAACTATAGTGCTACTAAAATTTTATACATAATTTCATTTGTGGAAGGTTTTATAAGTAAGATTTAAAAAGGTAAAGCACAGAACTTTTAATCAGTCACGTAGTTTTTTCATTGGCTCTGTTTATTTAGTAATTCTATACTTTTCTTTTCCCATCATCTTGTTTCTTCATATTTGAAGGTGATGTACACTTAATAGTTTGACTACCATGAATCCTTTAACCTTCTCCACTATTACCCATGTGCAGCCTTAGAAAAAGATCTATGACAGAACAATAAAGCATATTTATTAGTTTTCATCACACATCATGATGTTCATTAACCTATGTTAGTAATCTTAGCATGGAATATGGGTAAGAGTGACTTATTAGAAATTCATATGACTTTAGTAGCACTCAAAACACAAGCTAGGAATGAATTCACTGAGGCATGTCCTGCTGGTTTTCTGACCATGGAGCAAGATTTGATAAGTGAAAGTGTTCCAGACTGTGCTAGTGTTAGAGACTTCATTTATGAACATTGGTTTGAATCAATTGTAACTTTTAAAAATCAGATTTGGGACATATATTGAAATTTAAATTCAATCTATGAATTCTGCTGTTTGTGACTAAGCTATTCCTTTTCCTGACAATTATGCTATTTTGAACCTCTCCACCCTACAGGAATACCACTCCTGAAATTACTGTTGCACTTGTAGAACTTTTATTATCAAATTTTCATGATTTTCATTATGATGTCAAAAGTAACTTGACATTATTTATAATACATGACATCAGTATAATATGAGTTTAGAAGTAAGGTTCTCTATTCTAACTTTCTCTATAAAAATAGCTATAAATTTTGTTTTTAATTTTTAAAATAATTTATGGCATGTAATTCATGTACTATACAATTCAATGATTTAAACATATTATAAAAAGGTTTTACAATTACCACCACAATTATTTCAGAACATTTTATTCATTCTTATATTCATTACTATTGGCTCTCAGTTACTGCCCCAGTGGACAAAACCCTGAGTAACTATTAATATAACTAATGTTGCTGTTAATCTATACTGGATTCATAGGAAGAAAATTATAATAAAAACCCTTAACAATGACAAAAATTAAAAAAAAAACAAGAGAAGCTCTATTGAAGAGAAAGAAGATAACAGAAACTAGAACAAATTAAATATGAATCAAAGAGAAAAAACAATTATATTTTAAAATTTAACCTAACTGAATCACAGTAATCCACTTTCCAATGCACACTGTCTTAGGATAAAACAATTTACATCTCTGGTCAACAATCCCAGATATTTCAATGGAGTCTTAATCTGTGTGTGGATTCTGCAAATGGATTTTGCATTTTGACTCTTATTCATAGCCTTCTGCAAACCAGATGTTCAGAATTTAAGCCGCAATTCAATTCCCTTCCCTGGTCTTGGATTATAGTACTGACTATCCTGATATGCCCCTTTCACTTCACTTAGGTAGCTGCTTGTTTGAAGACAAGGCTTTACAAATCCAGATTCTAGTCTTTTGGATAGCTGGACACCATCTGTTTTCTTCACTACACTTTGCTTAGCTGTTGATTTTAAAGCAGACCCATATATGAACTCAAATATATATAGTCAAGGTAATTTCCTTTATATAATAGTTTGTAAAGAGAGTAGGAGTTTAAAAGTTAGTTCAATTTTATTTTTTATTAATGTGAATCAATAAGGCCTCATACCCATGCTTCATTAACATGCTGTGCAAAATAACCAGAGCACCAGAATTGTTCCAAAGAGGAACCTTAGGACACTACCATATTAAGAATGAGAAAAATGCTGGCACACTTCTCTGCAATGAAATAAGAGCTTTAAAAGGTATGCATCATATTTCCATGATAAAGCAACAGGGTACACACTCATTGCCATCAAGTGAGTTCTGACGCATAGTGACCTTATGAAACAGGGTAGTACTGCTCCTGTATGCTTTCAAGTCTGCAACTCTTTATGGGAATAGAAAGCCTCATCTTTTCCCCACCAGGTTGCACGTAACCCTCAAATTCGTTATCTCAAATATCACAAACTTGATCACATTTCCTGAGCTCCAATTTGCAAATGTATTAAGGTAGACCTGTAAGAGCTGTAATTTGTATAAGCACTCACCATAACATGGGACATATATTAAACATATGACACACTCATTGTGCATCATATCTACAAAATTTCCAGTATGCATGTTTTATTTTCCTTCATTGCACGAAAGTAATTATCTTTTGTGCTCATCTGTTTTAAGTTAGTTGGACATACTCAGAGTATAGAATATCAAAAGTATTTTGATATCTACTAAGTTTTACTTCAAAATCTTCTATGGTGTCTGTAATTGATACCCTTAAAAACATTAAAATACACACATCAACTCCCATCTAGATGCAAACTGTTCTGTGAATAAAATGTCTCATCTCTAAATAAAAATAATAGGAATTGCATTTGTCTCTCCTTAAATGCCAGTGAAGCAATAGAACAGGTTCACTTAAAAGCTCAGTTTTGGTCCTCATGATTCTCAGTATTAAATTTTCCTCCCCAGATTATATATTAAATGCCAAGAGTCAATTAGCACTGTGAAAGTACAGTTTGTCAACTTTGAGGATGTCCCAGGAGCGATCTTTTTATACATTCATTCCTTTCCCCTCCCTCTTTCTGAGTGTGTCCCCTTTGTGTAATCGATATTTGATGAAGCCATTTCTAGACTTTAGTTGTTCCACACTCCTTGGTTTTGATTCTGATTAGGAGACAGAATTAAAGGGGTGAGTGATGATTTTCTTCTGTGATTAAGGTAAAGATACAATTGCCACTGGAACAATTGGATATAAAACAACTCAGCCACATTGGTAGACTTCTCCAAGTCTGATTTTTCTTCCATTAGACATTAGCATTTAGGCCATTTGTTGTGTCAAGAATTCCAGAAGATATCAGCATTACTCTACTTGGTTATAGACCTGGAAATTGGGAGGCAGTGATAATCTATTACACTTGTAAAATGTCACCTTAGCATCTTCCATACCTTGACTTTGTTTCGAATAGATTAATAAGCCTGCCTTTTTTTTGCAAGGTTGGGACCAGAAACCAAGCTTCATGGTTTGGGTCACTAAAAAAATTGTCCTGAGTCCATTCTGCACTCCACACTGAGCTTGTCTCACTGGAGTAAATTTACATCAAATGTGATTATTTATTAAGGAGCACTAGAAGATGGTCATAGGAAAGGAGCAAGTGGGTGATATCCAGCCCATGGTGAGTATGCATGTTGAAAATTCTTTTCTAAACAATGTTTTCAGGTTGAAATCTGCACAAAGTATGCCTGTGTGAAAAGCAATGGAACACAAATCACCACTGTGGAAGATACCCCAGCAGATATACCAACACCCACAATCCGTGCCATCACTTCAAGGTACACTCTTCTTTTCTTTCATTTAAAGAACTCTGATAACAAGCAATTAAAACAACAACCAACAGTATCCTCTCTGCCATGACAATCTCATCTAATAAGTTGCTTTAAATATGTGTGTGCATAGAATTTTTGATATTATTGCACAGGTGTTGATCTTCATTGGTCGGATTCTCTGAACATGTAAGCTTTGATTGATCTGATTGTCCAGTCTTACTTCCTATTACTTAGTAATCTATGAACAAATACTTAAAGGAATTAAAGAGGCTCTTTTATTTAAATGTGTCCTTCAGTGAAACCTTATGCAAGGCAAGGAACAAAATTTTAATCAGAATGACTACCTTCTAACTTAATCTCTTTGAGAAAAATATTAGATTTACATATATCAGCCTGCCTTAAAGCTAGAAATACCTGTAAAATAAATAAGAGCAATAATATTTGAATCAGCAGTATTAATTTTATCCGAGTCTATAAAATTACTTTATTTTGTATATTCTCTTATTGTTGGAGAATCATTTTATTTTTCTGTGTTCTTTTATTGCTGACAAAAGACCATAGTTTGAAGATGAGTCTCCTTGAAATTCCAACTTAGTGATAATCATAAGAAGATTTATGTCATGTTTCTTAAGCTAAAAATACTATAACTGTTCATTTCTCAACATCTAGTTGAGGTTGGAGAAAATATTCTGTAGGATTCCACACCACACTTTTGCCCTTTCAAAGTGAATCACCCTTCTTATGCATTCACATAGACATGCAAACACACACATATTTACTAAATATGAGAAACTATTTCCAATCTTGTTCCATTCCATCTATAGGGGCTGAGCACCGATGGTGTAGTGGTTATGCGTGGGACTGTGGCTCACTGGCTGGCAGTTCAAATCCAGCAGCAGCTCTCCAGGAGCAAGGTTGGGCCTCTGACTCCCACCAGAGGGCAGTGATGCCTTCCAAAAAACAAACAAACAAAAAAAAGCATCTATAGACTCCTGAAATTTCGAGATCTTTTTCTCTTAATTAGCTCAACAATATCTATAATGATCTTAAAGACTATTAATTAAAATAGCTAGAAAACCCAAATAACGAGATTCTTATTTTCTGAGGTAAAATTCTATCTTCTCCTCTTGAATACATTTTTTATTAATCAGATGCTAAGAACTTATCTAATGCTTGCTGATCTACATAACTGATAATTCCTTCAGTGGTTCATCATCATCATCACCTATCCATAAAACTACTTGGTATTCAGGGGGACCTAATTAAATTCAGTGGCTGTCAGAGACTTTTTATTCTTCAGCAAAGTCATTTTTCTAGCTATAATGATACATAAGGCAAAAGTGACTCAGAGACGTATAAAACGTGGTTCCTAACCTTGCAGAGTTCCAATCGACTATGAGAGACACCACCGAAACAAATAATTATAGAATGAGGTGACAAAATGGAAGGGGGTTACTGTTTCAAAAATTCCATAAAAATGAAATTAAAAGATAATGGAATTTCTCCACAAACTTTTGGGAACCTCCCTAATAGCACATTAGATGTTTGTAATATGCAAGAAAAACATAGAAAATACTGAACTCATCAGGATTGTCTCCAAATATTTTATAGAAGATGTGGTGTTTGAGTTCGGTCTCAAAGAATTTAAGAAGAATTAGATTTGGGTCAATAGATGTTGGTGAAGTCCTGGTGGCACAATTATGAAAGTGCTCCACTGGTCTTCAAAAGGTCAGCAGTTCAAACCCATGAGAAATATGTAGCAGTCTGTAGCTATCAAGATGTACAATCTTGGAAACCCCGAGAAGCATTTCTACCCTTTCCTGGAGCATAAATGTGAGTCACTCTTGACTCAATGGCAGTGGGTTTGGGGTGTTGAGATTCCAAATTGTCTAATTTCCTGTCTGTTAGCAACTGAAGTCCAAGTGGGGGCATGAAAGCATAGACTAAAAGGGTCTAGCAGCCAGGCCTGGTCTCCACTGCTCTCCCTGGGAGAAGAATCCTACCCCACATTAGGCCCAAGTTGATTTTATGAGGCAGAGGTCAACCATGCCTCCACATCCCAGCTTGGGGTGAAAAGACACAAATCTTTTCTCCCAAGCCACTTTCCTTATGTCACGGATTCTGTAATCCATTGTAATGTCCACAGAGAGAATACTCAAAAGAGACTTATTAGGGAAGAAAATAAAAAACAAACAACCAAACCAACAAATACTCACTTCCATGGAGTTGATTCTGATGCAGGGCAATCCTATGGCTTTCTGAGACTGTTCATCTTTTTTTTTTAATTTAATCACTTTATTGGGGGCTCATCCAACTCCTATCATGATCAATACACATATCAATTGTATGCAGTCCACATTTGAACCCCTGTTGCCATCATCATTCTCAAAACATCCTCCTTCCACTTAGGCCCACGGTATCAGTGTCCCATATTTACCCTCCCTCCTCCCTCCCCCTCCCCCATGGACCCTTAATAATCGGCAAATTATCATTATTTTCTCGTGCTGTACACAGTAGTAGAAAGTCTTATCTTTCATGGATTAGCTGGTGGTTTACCATGTGAGGCTTCAAACCGCTGGCCTTGAAGTTCCCCCTTCCCCCCCCCCCCACCCCTTGCTATCAGGGAACCTGGTAGAGAAGCTCATTTTCACTGCCACTGAGCCTGTGCCAACTCGTACTGACCCTGCATGACAGAGCGGAGCTGCCCCTGTGGGTTTCAGCACTGGAAGACCTTATAGAAGTGGAAAGCCTATGTTCTCCCTGGGGGGTCGCTTCCAATTGTTGACCTTGCAGTTAGCTCTTCAACTTACAACCCGCTATGCCACCAGATTGAAAAGTAGTAAGGAGCTAGTCATTTTGTCCATGGCATCTCTTCTTAGCAGTGCCAGCAGGCACCTTTATGTCTGGTCCCTGGTCTCTGAGCCATGGTTCTCCTGGGTCTCTGCACTCTTTGGACAAAAGTTACAGAGCTACTGCTGTGCTGGGGAACAAAAAGCCCCAAGCTCACATCACCCTGCAGCCAGCTTCCTGCTGGAGGCAAGCAGCTTTCTTCATTTGTGAGCTGAAAAGATCCTCTCTCTCCTTCTCCCTCCTCTCCCTCTCCCTCTCCCTCCTCTCTCTCTCTCTCCCTCTCCCTCTCAGGCTGAGAGCCACAACCCAGCCCCCACTGCTGCTGCATCTCATTATGGGGATCTTGGGCCCCAAAGTGGAGCATGGCTCATGACTCTTCTTTCCCTAAGATGAGGAGATCCCCTACTTCCTGCTTGTGAAGTGGCTTGCTTTACGTACAACAAAATGGCCAACCTGGCCAATTCCCACATAAGAGTCCCAGACACTTTATCTGCATGCCTTCTTCCAAAACTTCAGTGGAAGTGACAAAAACAAATGCATAGAAGAGCTATAGCAAAACATTCCAGTCCTCCACTAAGATAGTTAGGGGTCAGTCATGTCAGTCATGCAAATATCCCCACAATAAACTGAATGGCACCATTTTCGTTGGCTTTTCAATGCATATAAAATTTGTTTTTACACTATACCACAGTCTGCTAAGTGTGCAATACCATTATGAAAAAGTTAAGCATATTATAAGAATTGCCAAAACATGAGATAGAGAAACAGAGTGAATTATTAGAAAAAATGGTGCCAATGGACTTGTTCGACTAAGTACAAGATTCAAATTATAAAAAGCATAGTATCATTGTCATGCAATAAAGTGAAGGACAATAGGCGCATTATGCCATGTCCCTGAGACGAATGGTAAAACCTGTGGTGGCATTGTGGAGTACCCATTGGCCTGATCACTCCCTGGTCAATGATTCAAAACTACCAGCCTCTCCTCAAGTAAAAGGTGATGAGGCCTTCTACTTCCTAGAAGATTTGCTGCCTCGCAATCCCACAAGAGCTATTCTGTTCCATGAGATCACTGGGTGTCGGAAATCCACTCAATGGCAGTGAGAATAATTCTCAAGCTTTATAAGCAATTAAACAAATGCCGATAAGTGCCCTTGTCCCTGGAACATTTTTTTTTCCTCTAAGAAGACTGTTACAGAGAGATGAGAATAGGACAAATCTTTTTTTTTTATTCAATACTGGTTAAGACTGCTTGTAAGCCTGTAAAAGTTATGGAAAACTATTTTTAAGTTATTGAAAACAAGAGGAAGGAAAACAAGAAAACAATAGAAGAGAGATTTCAACAGGTTTGCCAAGTATAGTTGGCATAAGAAGCAACTGACTTAGAAGTGGAGAAATAGATAAGCCGAGGTAGATACTGACTTGAATCAAGCAAATTTCCCCTTAGAAGATGGAGGGAGCCTGAGCCCTAAGTACTGGAAGGAATGTGGCAAGCAGAGAGACAGGTTCTGGCTCTAAACTGAAATCAGAGGATGAACGAGACGTCTACAGATTAAGAGGATAAAACTCATGCTTCTACAGTGTGCACCCAGTGACTTGTTTTTCGGCTTCCACAAGGCCAATGCCATCCAGCAGTTTATTCTCTACAAACCTGTGAACCGGCCTTTTAGGCAGTGGAGTGACGAGGCACGTTAGACAGCTGGGTTGAGCAACAGAGGTAAGAACGGTGAGGAAGTTAAAACTATCACCTAGACGGTGGACACTTCAGCTGTTTCTCAGAGTTCTGCTCTCATAAGGGAGTCCTCTAGTCAAGCAATTGAGGATTATTCTCTGGAAAAACTTGAATGTTCCCCCCAAAATACCTATGGAATCCTCTAAGGGAAAAGTAGTTTTTCGTTAGGCCGTCCACGAGGAAGCACACTAATCAACCTCTCCTAGCTACACTAAGCATCTAGTCAATTTGGGGTGCATCAATCTGAAAACTAACAAGGAGCTGGAGCTCAAGCGAAGAAGAAAATGATTCAATAGAGACAGAAAAATGCAAGGAGAGAGAGAAGGGGAAAAAAACTCTTCACAATCTTAGAGACTTAAGAGTTGATCCTCTTTCCAGAACACAAAAGCAAAATGCTCCAAAATAAGACTCAAAGGCTATGAAAGGGGGAAAGAAACTTGTGTAAATTAAAAATGCAAACATATTAAATTTTAGAAAAAAATTTGAGGATATATCTTTTAAAAGAGGAAAACAAAAAGGAAGAAAGAAAAACATTTAAAAATTTCAGGAAAAAATCCAGGACTGAGAGAGTGGAAAAGATCAAGGAAGGATGACAGACAATTTACCAGTATCAAAGTCACTGGTCTGCATATTTAAAGATTCCACAGACACTCACACAAAGAGTGAAAGCCAAACTACATAAAGGTATATTAGCAGAAGGTTTTAGAATATCAGCACATTCCAAAAGGTTCCAGGGATAAAAGTTCATGTGCTTGCTGCAGTGGGAATCTGAATGACAGCTGCAATATTCACTGCCGAAAGTCAATGGAGTGATGCATTCAACATTCTGACCTAAAAACAAGCAAAAATGATGAGCGAATGAACACATTTGTCACTTTATAATTCCATACTCAATCAATTTCAATTAAATATGGGATTATAATAAAGGCAATTTATGACATACAAAGAGAAAGAAAAGATCACAGTAAAAATGGAAAAGGACATGTTCAGAATAACCCGGTTTTAATAATGAAATAAACTTCCCGGAGGATTTGAAGTTTCCTAAATTTGGTTATTTTGCAATTATTACCTTTTGCTCTATCGTTTGATGAGTTTTGACAAATGCATAGAGTGGTGTTGTATAAAGATCAACCAGATCAAGATAAAACATTCCTTTTATATTGACATAGTCTCTTATCTTTTAGCCACCTGTTTCTGTCCTTACCCTCAAACCAGGCCAAACATTAGTCTCATCTCGGTATGTTTGTCTTGTTATAATGATGAAGGCCTCAAAAGTGTAGCCATTTAAGGCACTCACTTAAGAGTCATCCAAGTCTTTATGCCTATTAGTTTGGTACTATTTGTTGCTCGATAATACTTCATTATATTACCATGCTACAACTTGGATAATTGCTCATCCTGGATTCCTAGAAATAAAATTGCTACAAGGATTCACATCCAGGTTTTTCTTGTAAATGTAGGTATTCCCTTTTATTTAAGTAAACACCTTTTATTTAAATAGGGATGGAATTATTAAGTCATATGGTAACTTAATCTCTTACTTTATAGGAAAATGACAAACTATTTTCAAAAGTGGCTAAAGCACTTTTGTATAGCTTTTTGTATAGCTACTAGCATTTTGTAAGCAACTAGCATTGTATAGAAGTTCAAGTCCAAAGAAATTCACTATTAGATTCTGACTCACATTGACACTATAGGACAGGCTAGAACTGTAAATTGGGACAGGAGTAGAAAGCTCCTTGTGGTAGTTTTGAACTGTGGATCTTACGGCTATTGAACCTATGTGAAACCACTGCACCATGAGGACGCCTCCAAATTTCTAGTAGCTCCACCTTTCTGACAGAAATTGGAGTTATACAACCACATCCTTCGCAATTAGTCATTTTAATAGGTGTGCGTTAGTGTTTCAGTGTGGTTTTAGATACATGTCCCTAATTACCATGGATATCAATCATCCTTGCATTCGCTTTTTTGACATAAGCACATCTGCTTATCTCCTGTGGTACAGTGTCTCTTCAAATATTTTGCCAATGCGTTAGTTAAATTGTTTGTTATATTATTTCTAGGATTGAGTCTTTAAAAAGAAGTAATTGGATGCAAGTATTCTGTTACATATGTGATGTTTAAACATTTTCTTGCAGTATGTCAGATGTGTTTCTTGTGTCTTTTATAGAACAAAAGTTTGAGATTTCAATAAAGTTCAATTTATGAGTTAAAATTGTTTTCATCATTTTATTTTCTTTGGTTGCTTCATCTTGAATGCCTTGTGGTTTGTTTGTTTGTTTTTTCTAGTACATATTGTTATCTTCGCAGGTCTATCTAGATAAGATAGGCTGGATGAACAGTCTGGAGAAGAAAACAGTAGGATTGATGGTTCTGGAGGGATGTGGGAGATGGGGAGATTGGGGGGGGGGGGGGGGGAGGAAGGAGATGGTGTGGACCAGCCCAGAGATAGAGAAACAACAAGTGATCTAAAGTCAGTGACGAGGTGGGTGTGAGACGCCTGATAGGGATTGATTAGGAATAATGCAATAGATAGAAATTGCTGTAACCTAAATGTAGGCTGAGCATGATAGTGGAGCAGGATGGAAGTAGAAGGAAATGGAGGAGGTAAGTGGGGGTAAGGGGAATTTATAGAGGTCTAGATGCAGGTATGTACATAGGGGAATATATTTATATATGATGTTGGGGAAATAGATCTATATGCATATACCTATAGGATTAGTATTAAGATAGCGGATGGGCATTGAACCTCTACTCAAGCACTTGCTCAATGCAGGAAACCCTTGTTCTATTAAATTAGCATTTTATTATGCTCACCTTTCTGGACGATCACTGAAGACAAATGTGTACATAAGCCAAAGTGGTGAATCAGAAGACATAGTGTCTAGGGTCTTAAAGCTTGAAAGTAAACAAGCGGCCATCCAGCTCAGAAGCAGCAAAGCCCACATGGAAGAAGCACACCAGCCTGTGTGACCACGAGGTGTTGAAGGGATCAAGTATCAGACATCAAAGAACTAAAAATTTCACCATTATAAATGAGGGGGAATACAGATTGGGATTCAAAGTCCATCAATAGATAAAGTGACATCCCCTTACATAGGGGTCACAGGGAGGAGATGAGCCAGTCAGGGTACAGAATAGCAACAATGAAATATACAACTTTCCTCTAGTTCTTATATGCTTCTCCGCCCCCCTCCCCTCCCCCACTGCCACTATCATGATCCCAGTTCTACCTTACAAATCTGGCTAGAACAGGGGATGCACATTAGTATGGATAGGAGCCAGAAACATGGGGAATTCAGGACAGATGATCACTTCAGGACCAATGGTGAGAGTGGTAATACCAGCAGGATGGGAGGAATGTGGGGGTAGAGAGGAGAGACCAATTGCAGGGATCTACATGTGACCTCCTCCCTGAGGTAAGAACAGCCGGGAAGTGGGTGAAGGGACATTTTGGACAGTGAATGATATGACAAAATAATGATAATTTGTAAAATATTAAGGGTTCATGGGGGGAGGGGAAGGGCGGGGAAATGTGGGGAGCTGATGCCAAGGGCCTAGGTAGAGGAAGGATGTTTTGGGAGTGATGAAGGCAACAAGTGTACAAATGTGGTCTGCAAACAATGGATGCATGTATTGATAGTGATAAAAGTTGTATGATCTCCCAATAAAATGATTTTTTTAAAAGAACCCTAAAAAAAGATTTTTGTTGTTTTTAAACTCAGCCTATCTAGTTACACACAGAAGTAACTAGAAAAGATAGTAACTTCTATCTTTTCTTCTAAATGTTTTATACTTTAACATTTTGCATGCATTTGTTGTCCTTGTTATAAACTGAGGAGATGTGAATCAAAGTTACTATTTTTTTGCAAATTGATACGCTCTTCTGAAAAGACAGTCCATTCACCATTGAATTGCTTTTGAATCTTTGCAAAACACACACAATGTGTAGATAAGTTCTGAACTCTCTATTCAGTGTCTTTGATCTATGACCTGTTTCTTTGATCTATTTATCAATGCCACATGATTCTCACAAGTTTAGCTTTAGGGTGTGTTCAAATTGATATATCATGAGACCTCCAACTTTGGCCTTTTAAAAAAAATATTCTTTTGTCTCTTCTTCTTTTCCTGTTTTCCACACATTTTGAAACCAGCTTGTTAATATTGACCGAAAGCCTTCTGTAGCTTTGAGTTAGATTGCATGTATTCTATAAATTAGTTGGGAAGAACTGGCATACTGATAGTACTGAGTCTCCCAATTCATCAACATGAAACATGGAACACTGTTGTATAATGTTTGGGTGCTGTATAGTAAATTCTGACTCATAAGGAGCCCATGGCACAGAGTACAGCTGTATCATAAAGTTTATGGGCTATAATCCATACAAGAATGGATAGTTAGATCTTTCTGAGTTCAAACTACCAACCTTTCAGTGAGCAGCTGATCATTTAAGCCTTTGCTATCATGATTCCTGGAACACAATAATTTATTTATGTACGTCCTCTCATTTTTGTGTTTTGTAGCATTCTACATATTGCGTTATCTCTAGTCTTAATTATTTCTTCTTCCAGATGAAATATTCAAGAGTTTTTGTTTTTGATTTTAGTTTGCCATTGTTGTTGGTTTTTGTTGGTTTTCATAAATAAATAAATCCAATTGGTCATTGCTAGTGCATAGAAACACAATTGTTTGGGGTACTTTGCCTTTGTATACTGTGATTTTGGTAAACTCCTTAGTTTCCGGAAGCCTTTTTCCAATCTCATGGGTCCACATAGAAAGGCATGTTATCTGTAAAAAGAGATGATTTTATTCCTTTCTAGTTCTTTTGCTTTCTGTTCCTCTCTTCTATCTTGTTGTGCTGGATACTTCAATAAAGCGAAAAACACCCATATCCTTGACTTGTTCTAGACTCTAGATGAAAGTTTTCCATTTTCTACTATTGAAATATGATCTTCTCTATTAACTTTTAGAGGCATACTTTATTAGATTGAAGAATCCTACTCTTACTAGGTTCCTGAGAGTTTTAATCATCCATGAATACTTAAATTTAACAAATGTTTTCCTACATTTTTAATTGGCCAATATGACTAATTACATTGATCAATTTTTTTAGCAACAAATGAACTTTCTATTATATGGCTAGATCCTACATGGTTGTTAGGCATTGTTTTATTAGACATAGGCTGAGTAGTTGCTATTTTCTTATGGAGGATGTTTGTGTCTGTGCTCATAAAAGACATTGGGCTGTAACAGTTCTGACGGGTTTGGATACCACAGTAATTTTTTGTCCCTTAAAATGAGTTGGAAATTTTTCTGTTTTCTGGAAGAGGTTGTGTGAAAATCATAGTTTTAAATATCAGAAGGGTATTGTTTTTGAGTGGTAAATGGAGGCACCGGACAAGCGAAAGGCAAACTGAGGCACAAGAAGATGGACAAAGATAACGGAAAGGACAACGGAAGGAAGCAAATAGTTTTACAAGGGGGGAGCTCCAGGGTGAAGACCCATGGTCTGGCAAGTAGCCCAGGGGGATCTCGTGCTTTTTTCAGACCTGGGTTTTTAAAGGAACGTGGGGAGAGGGAGGCAGATGCTGCAGGAGCAAGGTTCATGGCCCAGGAGGTAGGTTGTCAGCTCTGGCAGGCAAGCCAACTAGTTCTCAGGGAGTCGAGCAGTCTAGGTATTGTTCTTTGGTCTCATTTCAGGGGCAGCTTCTGAGGACAGGCAGGGAAGTGGGGGCCTAATTGCCTCAGCTAGTCCATAGAGTTTTGTGTCCCTGCACAGAAATGGGGCATTCTTAGCTCTGACTTGTTTCTCTCCCAAATTTCCTTTTTTCTGGCCAGGTCCCACGTACTTCCTTCCCCCTAGTTCCTTTCCCCTGGTTCCTCTCGGATTTTAGCTTCAAATTTGCAACACAATTTGCCCAGCTGATGCTATAATTGCCAGAGACAGGTTCTCACTAAGGTGAGAACCCCCACTTTCTTTGGTTCACAATAACCACTGTCTTTGCTGGTTCTTCCAAACAAGAAATTGTTGTTGCCGTTGTGTTACTTCTGGAGAGGAATGGGTCCAGGGTCCTTTCAGCTAGGGCTGCCTTAGTGCAGCTCTCTAACTGATCTCCCCATCTGAGAAGCACCAAGAGGAAAAAAACAAGAAAGTGAAACAAAACAAAATAAGAAGTTCCCCCACCTGGTCTGGCTTGCAAAGCAGAAAAACAATTTTGGTCAGGTTTTGTGTTCCCAGAGTACCCAACCATACTGGGTCTGCCTTAGGATAAAGTAGGGAGCTCCAAGGGGGGTAAGGGTATGAGTTTCAAATTAGAAACTCATCCCTTTAGCTAGTTCTTCAAGTTTTGGCTTCCCTCCTAATTTATCTGTTCAGGTTAACATTTGAATCGCCTGGTAGTTGATTTTGAAAGTTTTCCAAAGCTTTTCATTGTAATCAGTGGGTGGTATCGGAAGTCCTCCTACAACAAATTTCACAGTAATACAGAGCCTTTGACAACTTCTTCTTCTTCTTCTTCTTCTTCTTCTTCGTTTTGGTCAAAGATCTAGTTAAAACTTTGAGAGTAATTATTCACTGCCAAATATTGGCATATTAAATCGTTCCTTTTTAAAAATAATCCATTGTAAAAGAGTAACATTTCCAAAGGCAAGACACTAATGAGTAGGTATATGCTGCCAAGACGTTAATCAAAATTACACCAACACCAAAGCAGTTAGCCTCCCATGTGCATGTTATTGTTTGTGTAATTCCATTATCCTTCTGGCAATGTGTACTTGTTAGCTATATTTCTATTCTGTTTTTTTATCTTTGTATTAGCAACACACAAAATCAAATATGAAATCCTTCCAGAAGAATGCTAGTAGACTAGGTTTACATTTACTTTTAAAGCATTTCAAGTAATTTGGTTTCTATTAAGACATATTTTCCTTAGAGTTTTGTTTATTTATGGTAAAATGCAGTCTTCAGTGAAATATAATGTGTCTATATTTTAATAATATACACAGTTAGCATACAAGGTTGATTTGATGCGTGGACTGCATCAACTCATCTTTGCCTATGGTCTTATCATATACCTTATTTTTAACTACACTGTCTGAGTAGAGGCAACTATATAGGTTTCTCTTTCATCTATCAACCAAAAATGCTTTAGCATGCAAGTGCTCAAAGATCAGATGGGCCCTTCCCATTTTATAAACTATTCATCTGGGGAAAAATAATCTGTGTTTACATTGCATTTCCCATATTTGTCATATTATCATCCACTACTTTTATATCCCCAAAGAATACTAACTACTGATCGATAGCCTAGACATGTCTGGCCATGGCCTACACGTGCCCTGGATAGTTCATTTATTTGCTTTGGTGGATTTGCTAGAGTGGGATTTAATCAATAGCTAATTCATTAATTCTGGTCCTTGAGAATGCAGCGTCAGTGCTGGATGAAGATGGCTGGCTGGCTCTGGCTTTGACTGAAATCTGACAAACACTATAGCTGACAGATTCACTGGGTACTAGGCTACCTGTGAATTTTACTTATTTATTCTCCATAAATGGATAAGCTAAAAAAGAACATAAACAAGAAAGAGATTTTATTACATGAGCCCTGGTGTTGCAAAATGCATGATTTCCAGGCATGAGGCTCATGGGAAAGAAGAGAGAGAACGCAGATCAAGTCTTCTATTGCCTTTAATTGGAAACTCGGCAGCTTCCTGAGTTCCAAATCAGTCTGGGGCTGTATTATTGATGAGAAGTCTGAGGTATAATGTCTTTGTAGCATTCATAAATAATTGTTTTAAAATTTGCCTCAAGGTACTGAATAACATAAATGGCAGTTTTTTCACACCAACTTTTCAGAGGCCTTTATGTATGATAGCAGCACAGACTAAGTTTCTGTAAATGAAGGTTAAACCGTTATCATTATTTTGAAACCCTCTCTATTTGAAAATTACTTAGCTTGGGATGGAGTATGGAAGTAGAGAAAATTGCTTGTGTGCATGTGTGTGTGTTTGTGGTGTGTAGGGGGACTTATTTTCACACCAAATCCGAGGTGAAAATGTGAAGTCCTATTTTTTATACTATGAAATTGGAAATCAGTAATTCCTTCTATCCTTGATGTTTTTCTTCCTAAGTTTTTCAATGGCTCATGATTTGTTTTCTGAATTAATAATTCTGCAATTCTCATTTTTAAGATTCATTTTTAATAGGGAAGATGATGGGCTGCAGGTTGCCAAATGTCTGGTCATGTTTCCTCACCCATATTCTGAAGGTTCTTATGTCAACAGCTTGGGGACGTAGAGGTGAGAATGATAGCCTCCAAATGTGTTTTAGAACAAAAATGTAGATTCTAGCTTAGAGTGGAATTTTCTAGTATTTAAAATATGTGAAAAAAATCCTTTCAATTATAGAATTTAGAATGTATTTCATATAACTGTACATGTCCAACAACATTCTTTAGATCATATCTGCTTTAAAGAAATGTTGTTTTGATGGCCAATGAATTCTGAGGATAAAAGAGACGGTTGGATTCAGGAGGCTTTTAAAAATGTTGATCTCCCACTTCTTCCATTTCCCCACCTCCCTGTCCTCCCCAAGGATCCCTCATGGTAGAGTAGGCGACACACTGGGCTATCAACCTCGAAATCCACAATGCGAGTCCAAGATGAGGCTTTACTCTCCTGTAAAGGGTTACTGTCTCAGAAACCCACAGGAGCAGTTCTCCTCTGTCCTATATGTGGCTATGAGTCAACTAGACTTAAAGTAGGAGGTTTTTATCATTTGTTTGTGCATTTTATTTTCACTTCTCCTCCAGCATCCCTTTCTACCTAGTTCTTGTCCCATAGCTCCCATAGAAGCAGCTCAGCCCCTGAAGGAACCATGGGGTGCCTCTCAACCAAATCCAGTTCTCCCTCCTGGTTCATTTTGACCTTTAAAGCGACACTTTGTCCCTGATTTTCTTATCAGTCTTCATTTCATGTATTAGTTCCATTCTAAACCCACTCTTTAAGGTACTAACAGCTACGTGGGTAGCTCAGGTATCCTTGTGATTCTTGTCATGCTAATAATGTCTCAAATATCTTGAGCCTGTTTGGGTTCTGGCTCCATTTCTCCAGTGACTGATTGATTGTCTTGTCTGATAGCCTGCCATAACTTCAAGGCTCAAAAGTTAATTCTCATCTAATCCAACATCAAAATCTGCAGATGCACCACCATCCTGCCCAAATTATCAAGAACATTTATCTTTGATTTTATATATCACACTAGGTAGTTAGACATTCAGTGTCATGACATGCAAGCAGAAATTTAATATTTTCATCACATTGCCATTAGTCTTATTCTTAAGTTTCCCTGACCATTTTAATAGCCACAATCTAAACTAATATTGAAGAAGTTGAGTGTTAGATAAATATTGTCATCACTAGTTTTTGTCCAGTCATTTCCGACTCAGGGGACCCCAGGAGTGTGTGGAGCTGAAGAAATCCACAGAGTTTCCAAGGCTGTTGCTTCGGGGATGCGTATTGCCAGCACTGTCTTTCACCCAGGTGTGATTCCAACTGCCAAACTTTCTAACAGTGGTAACTCCTTTAACCATTTGTACTATAAGTTAGACATAAGTAACCTAAGTCAATAGAAAAAAAGATTGTACAAATATGATCAGAAAATATGGAGTTTTAATTAAATTTATTTTAATTTTCTGGTAACCTTTTAAAAATAACTTGTATTTTTAAATTAAGTGGAATTTACACTTCAGAGACATCAATTTTTTTTTTTTGCATCACTGCCTCTGACGGTCGTGGGCGCTACCCAGTGCCGCTCCTGAGAGCCGCAGCTGGATTTGAACTGCCAAACCCGTGGGATGCAGTCCCACACTCAACCATTTATGCCACCAGGGCTCAGCCACCATCAACTTTTTAAATAAGAGTTGAAGATATTCCTTACGTACCCCAAACGTTTGCCCTTCTCCCATTTCTTGATTTCTAATATTTACCTTGTGGGCTATTAGCTCATATTTTCCCCATGTTCACACCTATCAGCATGCTACTCCATTATCTAAAGCCCTAAACAAGAATCCTTCGACAAAATAGTGAGTTCTTAGCTATAGCATCATGATCCAAATAATATGGAAATTATCATTGAAATTTCAAATTATTCTTTGCAAAAGGACCACAAAACACACAACTAAGATCATGAAAAGGCAAGTCACAAACTGGTGGAAAACATTTGGAAATCTTTTATATGAAGAAGATCAAACTGTTCGAATGAAATGGGGATATTAACTATATATAAAAGTACTATCTGGCCTATATAATTTTGATATTCAAATATGTAAAGGTAGGTGATAAAACAGTGATTTTGTTTATACTCTTTCCAGTATACTACACTCTTCATTTTATTGATATGCATGGTGGCCACAACAGTACGTAGTCACAGTGACAGAATTATAAAGAAAGAATATTACATATTCAAGTAGGACATGTAATCACTTAGTAAGTTTGAACTAAATGAGCTCATGTACCAAAAGGACTTTTATCAGGAAATTTATAATAGTAGCTTTAGTCTCAATCCCACATCTCTAGGGACTACATAAACTCTAGTAGTCTCTTCAAGGGAAGCATGACAGGACTTTCTACTCCCAAAAAGAGTGGCATGAGTCTCTGAAACTCACAGGGCCAATTCTGTTCTGCTCTGTGGGTCTCTATGATCAGCGTTGACTTGATGGCAGTTGTGAGTGAGTGAGTGAGTGAGTGAGTGAGTGAGTGAGTGAGATGAGTTAGTTACTTCAGTAATACATTCACATGCAAAAACATACAACCAAATGTCATTTCCATCGTTTCTAATAAAAGACATATAACTATCTTCTCTTTGTTTTTGACCATTTACCTTCATGTGAGCAAAGCTGTCCATATTAATTATCACATAAAACAGATGGTTTCCCTTCACAGTTATGGAATACATGAAAGAGAAGTCATCACAGTAGGTACTCTATGTAGTGTCTTTTTGTTAGCTTGTTTTTAAAATTATTTTATTGAGGATCCATACAACTCTTATCACAATCCATACATACATACATTCTGTCTAGCACATTTGTATATTTGTTGCCATCATCATTCTCAAAACACGTGCTTTGTACTTGAGTCCTTAGTATCAGCTCATTTTAACCCACCCTCCTGTCCCCTCTTCCTCATGAATCCTTGATAATTTATAAATTATTATTATTTTGTCATATCCTATACTGTCCCATGTTCCCTTCACCCACTTTTCTGTTGTCCATTCCCCAGAAAGGAGATTATGTGGAGATCCTTGTGATTGGTTCCCCCTTTCTAATCCACCACCTCCTTATCCTCTTGGTATTACTACTCTCATTATTGGTTCTGAGGGGATTATCTGTCCTGGATTCCCTGTGTTTCCAGCTCTCTGTTCATGCTTTGTTCTAGCTGGATTGTTAAGGTAGAATTGGTATCATGATAACGTGGGGAACAAGGTGCGGGGGAAGGAGCATTAATGAACTGGAGAAAAGTTGTGTGTTTCATCATTGCTATACTGTACTCTGATTGACTCTTCTCTTCCCGACAACCCTTCTGTAAGAGGATGTTCAGTTACCTACAGATAGACTTTGGACCTCTTCTTTGTATCCCCCTCATTCACAAAAATAAGGCTTTTTGTTCTTTGATACTTGATCCCATCCACAACTTGTAGTCACACATGCTGGTGTGCTTCTTCCATGTGGGTTTTGTTGTTTCTTAGCTAGTTGGCTGCTTACTTCTCTTCAAGCTTTTAAGACCCCAGATACTATATCTTTTAATAGCCGGGCACCATCAGCTTTCTTCACCACATTTGCTTATAACCCCACTTTGTCTTCAGTGATATGTCAGAAAGGTGAGCATAATGGATTGCCAGTTTCATAGAAGAGAACTGTTCTTGCATTGAGGAAATACTTGAGTACAGGCCCAATGTCCATCTGCTACCTTAATGCTAAACCTATAAATATAAGCACATCGATCTAGATCTTCCTTGTCTACTCACTTTTATGGATAATTCAGACCCTTTAATGCCACTTACATATAGACTTTTCCATAGTTGGTTATATGAATACAAAAGAGAATCTGCAGAAGTGGAATTCATTTTCAGTGTTATGTGGCTACCCACCAGAAAATGACATAGTATTGTTCCTTTTTTTGGCATCTATTAAAATTTCAAAGTTTATCTTTTTAGCATAAACACTGGGCTTAATTGAAGTCTTAATATGTGATGTCACTTGAAATTTTGATAGTGCCAAGAAAAAGTTAGAGCAAAGATGTTATTTTGCATATTGGAAGACAAGTGGCTAAGTATGAGGGGCCAATGATAAAACCTTTAAAACATACTGAAAAAAAAGCTGATATGTATTTGCTTTTGTGTCAGGCAGGGTTCTCTTAGAGAAATAAAATTCAGGACACTAGTAATGCTTTTTTTATATATTTGTATTTTGAGAAAGATATATAATATAAAAAAAGAAAAAGTTAACTATAAAGCAATACAGTGCAACTCACTTGCATGAGGCAACTAGAAGACTGGCAGTCCTTCCATTTTTGAGGGCCGCTGAATAGTCCTCTGTAGAGCAATCCAGGCTATCTGGTTACAGGCAGCAAACGGCAGAGCAACAGTCACCAACAGTCACCAACTGTCACCAACAGTCAGCCAGATAACAGAGTCCAACAGTCCCCAGCTCAAGAGATGTATATCCCAGGAGCGTGGCGAAGTAGGGCTTGAAGGATCCTCAACTCACAG
>PVJH01000343.1:0-65000 GCA_004026705.1 Nesogale talazaci
TTTGTTTTGTTTTGTTTTCCGCCCCATTTGATGTCTATTGCCTAGACCTTTTACCACTTTCACCACCATCTGACCATGCTGGCTGTTGTGCTTCTTCTGTGTGGCTGTGGTCTCTACTTAGGTAAATGGTCTAATGTTTATCTTCAGGCTTTCAAGACACTTGATATATCCCGACTTATTTTTTTTCCCAACTTATTTTTTAAAGATTCTCAGACTCTAACTTTACACCTCTCTCGCTGAGAACCAGTACTACAAGAACTTCAGATATATCCAATTCAATGACCGTATGTATAGCTACTTGTCATTGATAAAACATTTCTGACCAGTACCCAAAAGACTGCGATCTTTTGAAGTCTTGGGTCAACTTTACTGTTCACATACGACTCCTAACCCCGATTGTTAACAATGATCTCGAAACCTAGACACAAAAAAAGGTTTCAGTCTGATTTATATGGCTCTTGATGGGGGCAGGTGATACCCACGGGATGGTGAAGATCGTTGGCTCAGGAACTGCTAACAGGGTGTGGGTATGCACTGGCTACTGTACATCCTTGGGGGCGAAAGGCACGAGGGGAGAAGAAAGCGAAATGCAGCCAGTACAGACTGGGAGTGGAAACTGGTTTCAAATTCATAGATGTCCCACTTATTTATGGGTTCTTAATTTCAGAGTGCCAAGCATCTGCTTACTTTGCCTCTTCCCCTCGGGGTTAGCGTGCCCACAGTTTCTGGAATCAAGTAAATGTTCGAAAACATAGTCAATGGCACAGGTGGTGGTTGAAGTCAAAGCTGTGGTGCTAAAAGCCATGGTCCAGGCTAAGTGGCCATTGACAACAGGACAGTGAAGAGCAAGCTACAACTCTGAGTGAAGGGTCCCTGAGGCATGTTTTTTTTTTGGGGGGGGGCATTACTGCCCTGGTGGGAGTAGGAAGCCCAGCTTTGATCCTGGAGAGCAGCTGCTAGATTTGAACCGCCAACCCCGTGGGCTGCAGTCCCGCACACGACCTACTACACCACCGGGACTCAGCCCTCTGAGGCATGTTTTTCACACTCCTGTACGGCCCAGGGCTAGGATAGCAGGCAAACTCTTGTGCTTTGTGGATAAAGGTATAAGGACATCGGCCTTGCCTTGGTTGTTAAACATAGAGAGTGTTCCTTCTCAATAGTCTCCTGTCCTCACAGCCCTTGCTGCTGCCAGAGACCAGCCTGACCAGTGTAGAGAATTAGAACCATGGCAGAGTCACTGCTGGATATGAAGATGGCAGCCACGCGGAACAGGTTGCCTTGGTGGGGGGTCGGGGGGAGAAGGGGGCGCTAGTTGTTTGGGGCCACTTGCCGAGCTGCGGACAGAAAAGAAGCTGCTTTTAAAAATCTACCACGGAGGCAAGACCCTAACAACACTCTCTCCCTTCTGCACACTGGGAGGGGACACAGCTACAACTCTTCCAGGGGCTCTTAGCCTTTCCAGGGTTCCATATTTGTCCACCTTCTTCCCCCAATTGTGAACCTTGCACCTCTGGGTGCTACAGTCCAAGACACTGTGTCGAACAAAAAAGATGTTTGAAAAAAAAGCATTTCCCTAAAATGAACATTTCTGATCAATCTAAGTCAAATAGGTGTTTAAACAAAATAATAAATTAGTAAATGGCTATAAAGATTTAACGGATCAATAAACAAATATTTGTAGATCTGTGTGCTACATGCAAAATACTATACAGCAGGCTATGAGAAATATTTTAATATATAGTGTGTTGCATAGGGATGATTAGAGAACAAATCCAGAGATACTCATATGTGTAAGAGAAAGCTTTATATCAAGAAGTAATTATATATATCAGGAAAACACCCCGGCTTAGTTCAGATTAAACCCTTTAGTCCAATAAATTTAGTCCAAAAATCCTCAGACTCACAGCTACATGCAATGAGGCAGAATGCAGAAAGATGAAAGGCTGGTAGGTCCAAAGTCTTGTGGATCTTTTTGGATTGCCAGCAGGAAGGTGAAGCACAGTGGGGTATGTGTGATAAGTTCCCAGGATCCTCCTTATGAGAAGGTCACGCCCACAAGGAGGCACCATCAGGCTATGACCTGATTGACACTCTATAGACTACACACATATCTTCCTAGGGGCGCCGTGTTGACACACAAAAACCTAGGTATTACATATGATAAGCTTTATACCTAAGGATTTATTAGTTATCTATTGCTGTATAACAAATTAGTCCATAAATTTAGTGCCTAAAAGAAACACTCCTCTATTTTCTCACAGTTTCTCTGGGTTGAGACTTTGGTCATAACTTGGCTGGGTGCTTCTGGTCCAAGGTTTCACTACAACCAAGGTGTCAGCTGGACTGCTGTCTCATCTGATTAGGATGACTGGGAAAGAGTCTGCTTCCAAATGTACTCGTTAGACTTCTGTTCATTTTGGGCTGTTGCATAGAGGACTCAGTTTCTCACTAGGCGGACAGCTGGCTCCCTCAGGATGAATGAATGAGAAAGGAGAGAAAGTGCCCAAGATGTTGCCGTCATTTTTCGGAACCTAATCCAGGAAATGAATCCTGCCATGCTGGCCTATAGTCTATTTGCTAGAAGACAGGCACTTGATTCTGCCCACATTGCATGGAAAGGGACTGAGGGACAGTGCCCTGAACAGCTGGTGACAATATAGAAAAGTAGGAATGAAATTACTTTCCACTTTGTTGGGACATATATTACAAAGAACCCACAAAGATGGGGGAAGATCTAAAGTCTTAGCAATTTGAGAGAAGGCAAACTTTGAAATGACTGCTAACCATCAAACCGATTATCTATGGAAAAACATACGAAGGCAACTTTTTTATACTACATACACATTTTTGGATGCACTGGATTTAATACCCATGTAAAGCAGGTATAGTGTTGGATTTATGACTCATCAGATATAATCAAAACATTACAGCAACTCAGCTGTTTAGAGAACCAAAAGTGAAGTCTTTCAGGATATTGGTATTTGCAACCTTCTAGCTTCTTCGGCTCTATGAACCTATATACCACACTCTCTCTGGAATGAATTTTTCCTTTAAGGCAATGTCATTTTCATCTCTTGGAAATCTGAAGAGCATGATATGTGCCATTCTGGCCTGTATCAGATTCATTCTAAGTCAGAGTCCTCACTTGTTTCATCAGAATTGACCCTAGATCTAGAAATCTTCATCAGGGTGCCTCAAACTATGGCCCACGAGCCACATGCGGCCCACTAAGGACATTTATCCGGCCACTGGGTGTTCTTGCTGCCGCTGCCTGTCCTGCTTGGCAGCCGACTCATCCCGGGTCTGCAGTGAATTTGTTTCATATTTTTTTTGTGGGCATCACTGCCCCCTGGTGGGAGTAGGAGATCCCAGTCTTGCTTCTGGAGAGCTGCTGCTGGATATGAACCGCCAACCCTGTGGACCGCAGTCTCGCACTCGACTACTACACCACTGGGCTCAGTCCCATAGTTTTTTGTTTTGTTTTTTTTTTAAACTACAGTCCGGTCCTCCAATGGTCTGAGGGACAGTGAACTGGCTCCCTGTTAAAAAAGTTTGAGGGAAAAAAAAGTTTGGGGATCCTTAGTTGGCTGATTACCAAGATAGGGCGTTTGTTTTAAATTCTTCCCCAGCAAAGATTCAAGGAGTCTCTAGGGGAGGTGGTAGGTGGCATTGTTCCACCTTATTGTAATATTGGCACCCTTCCTCTATCACAACCAACAACAAGGATCTGAGGAAACAACTGCCACAGGAAACTTTCTTAGAGAATGGCTGGAGGCCTCTTGTGAGCCTAGGTGGTGAGGGTGAAAGAATTAATAACTAGGAAAGGAACGGAATTTAACCTCTCTGTACAGCTCAAGATTTATGAAGAAGGGATTCTCTGGAAAGAGCTGCAGTCTCTTTAGATTTCCTCTTTAGAAAGACCAAGCATTGAACATGCTGGTGACTCTCAAACAGGGAGTTATGCCCATTTGTTTTCGTATTGCCAGTGGCTGCCATCTTTACTCCTCTGTCATGTCTGTTGTGATGTTGGAAGCTGTGCCACTGGTATTTCAGGGTCACCGACAGTGAACATATTTCAGCGGAGCTTCTAGATTACACCAGGCTAGGAAAAAAGGAATAGATGATCCACTTCTGAAAAATTAGCCACTGGAAACTTTATGGATAGCAGTGGAACATTATCTGATATAGTGTCAGAATATGAGCCCCAGACATTGGAAGGCGCGCAAAATACAACTGAGGAAGAGCTGCCCCCTCAAAGTAGAATGGATCGTAATGACATGTATGGTGCAAAGCTTTTGCGACCTTCGTTTTCTGATGGGGCATAACTCAAAACGAGAAGATACAGCTGCAAACCATCAAACAATCCATCAAGCCATCAAACAATCAACCATCGAACTGTGGTATGTACATCATGCTTGGTACAGGGTTGGCGGAAGGGAGACCGAAAGGGGGATCCTTGAGATGATGAACAGTGGCTACAAGAATAGGCTCCCACAGAACGATTGTGAGACTGGCATAGGATGGGACAGTGTCTTTGCTGTGCACGGGTTTGCATGGAGTCAGGATCGACTCAATGGCACCTGGCAACCAAAATATCCACCATCACAACAGAAACTGCTGGGTCTTCAATGCCCCAAAGATGTCCTACCGGACCCTTCACAGAGAGAGTTTGCAGACCTCTTAATACATCTATTATTTTGACCGAAGAACAGTCCCATAATTTAAACACAAGAGACACTGTACCTAGGAGGCACATGGTCCAAAGGCTTTGCTTAAGGCCACAGAGAGAGTTCATGTTCTTTCCTCTAAACTCTCCTCAACCCACATGACTTCTCTAAAACCATGCTCACATTCTCTTTGATACTCATATTCCATAAGGTTTCCTGAGTCTTCAGAATTTTAACCAATGCCAGCATAGGATACTCTAGTGAACATGCTGAATCCCCCCCCCCCCCCCCCGCATAGCATGTTGACCCTAAGACATGTAAGATACAATGTCCCACTCTATGTGTATATTTACATTTACTCCACTAAAAACCTGCACCCGCATTTCAGTGTGTTCTTCTTGGAATGAAGGTCAAATGACAGTACAGAGACCAGAAGACAGAAGGAAAATAATGGGGAATGTATGCATTTAAGGCTCTTCTCTAATATGACTAAGAACGTTCTTTAATCTGCTACTTGTCATTATTTTTCAAAAGGCTTTGACTATGTTATTCTTTTAAGTGGACTGGCTAGAAGCTTGAGCACTTTACCACCTCCGCTTCGGTATGCGGATCCTGCACAGGTCAAGCTCTCCAAAGTGAGTCCCCACATGGCACTTTATTTGTGTGCTGTCCGATTCCTCAGTAGATACTTTGCAATGCTCAGTCCACAGCTCATTACAAAAATCGCTATCCATTTATAGCTAAGCTGGATTGAAGACTCGATGATTATAAGGGAAAGCAAGGTTTCTTGTTCACAGCCCATTTCTTAACAGAGTCACTGAATTCTCTGAAGCCCATGACCTTGTTAAGCAGCCCAAAGTCTTTGTTTTGCCAACGCAGCAGGGGGTTGAGGGAGACAGGAAGAAGACAGGGCAGAATGACTAAACCTCAAGGCCACAGAAAAGGTAAGTGAGGTCGAGGGAGGTCTACCTACTATCATGTATGTGGCTCCATCATGTAGGGCTGTCTCCTTCTCATATGAAGACAGGTCTACTCACATGGGGTGGGAGAAGATGAGGCTGTATATTTAAGGTTACCTGCAGAGATTTTTCCAGGTGGCAGTGGCGAATAGGATGGGATGGTCATAAATGCTAACTTGAGCATGATCAGTGCCTTCCTTCCACGCTTTCCAAGAAACTTACCTGCCCAAAGTAGAGACTGAAGGAAAGTATGGATGGATTTGAAATCGGGTTGATCCAGAAAGCCAACATAGGCGGGTGCTTCAAAAAGTTTGTGGGAAAATGCAACCTTTCCATGAACAACTTGAGGCTCCTTCTTATCTAGAAAAGAACTCTGGACCAACACCAGGCCAAGAACTTGCAGATTCCTAACTAAATACTGACTGCGGTGCGCATTAATCTACTCCTAGCTCTACTACCCAAGGAGCATATAACACCCTGGGCAACTAAACTGTGTTCTGTCTTCTGTACTTGCTTCCTCAACAAATACCTATTGACTACCCATTAGATGCCATGTACCATTTGGGTTGGCTTGGGGGTGAGAAGGGAGGATTAGAAATAAATAAATTCGGCCTGAGCCCCGGTGGTGTAGTGGTTATGCGCGGGACTGCGGCCCACTGGGATGGAGGTTCAATTCCAGCAGTGGGGCTGGGCCTCCAACTCCCACCACCGGAGAGCAGTGATGCCCCCCCCCCAAAAAAAAAGAAATAAATTCATTTGACCTCTCTACTGCAGTAGTGCCATCTGGCATTCGTTCTACTGGGGGAGAAAAAGCTATGACTAAGCAGACACACTGCAACAGAAGACACCCATCCAGAGGAAAGACATGAGCTATTCATCAAATCCACCAATGCTTACCGAGTGAGTGTCTACTATGTGTCAGATATTGTTCTACGCCCTGGGGATGAATAAGACAGACAGAAATTCCAGCCCTCTTGATACTTTACAAGCTGATGGTACTATAGTTCTGATGCACTTAAAGAGAAAGTCTCATTAGAGCAGTACAAAGATGACTGAAAATAAACTTGTTAGAAGAAAGGCCAGAAATCGGAGTTGCTCAGAATATGACTGCAGCCCATCTAATAGATAGCAACTCAATTATTTTGAGCACAGATTAGAGGGTATTTATGCAATTTTTAAAGTTTAAATAAATTCTGAGGAAATGAAGCACAGTGTGGCTGCCACCCTCAAAATAGCCCATTTATTTGGCCTTGAATTTAAAAATATGGTTCACTCCAAATCCATCGGCGACATCTCCAGCTGCCATCTGTCCTACAGTCAGAGTAGGAGTCCCTTTCATTCACAAGCAAAGCCCGGAGGGGGAGGGGAGAGAGGATACATTCCATTTGTGCTATTAAGAAAAAAGTGGGACAGTGCACCCAGTGGTTGAAAAGTGAAGATAAAAAGAAGAAAACAGTAATCTTGCCATAGAAACCAGAGAATTATGTTCTGACTCCCCCTACCACCATTTTCTTTGCTTTCACACTGTACAAACTCCAGCACCCTGACCAACTCACTCTCCTGCTATTTCTAGCACTTTAGGGAAACTTTTCAACATTTGACTTTTTCCTCCCCCAACAGGGAGGTGAAGACAATAAGTAAACAAGGAGTAAAGTGCTGTTTAGAAAACTGGTCAGTCAAGGTAATAATAAAGGGAGAACACACACACACACACACACACACACACAGCCCGCCCCTGCCCCGCCTGAACAGAAAGAACACTCATCCCATGTGCACCATCCTTCGAAGGCACATGACCTCTGACAAACAGTTTTCAGAGTCATTTTAATGCTACTCTGGATTTAACTTGACTAACTGGTAGCAATTGAGCACAACTTTTCCCCCCCTCTCTCCCCTTCTTCTTCTTCTTCTTCTTCTTCTTTTTTTTTTCGTGGCAGCAGTTATCTAAAATGCTACAATAACAGCATCAAAAGTAGAATGGTGGAAGATTGGTTTTCCATTGTGCTGCTGAACTGGCATAATGCCCACTTTAAAAGCAATTCGCTGCTCATCACTGAAATCTGGCAGACACGACACTAAATGCCTTGAGGGAGAAAAAAAAAGGAGTCGGGAAGGGGGCACCCACTCCAACCACCACACAAAGGGGGCGGGGGGAGAGGAGCGCCACAGATGATGAATCTGGGTAAGAAGAGAAAATTGCCAAATAAAAAGTTTAGCACTGCCGGCAGACTCCCAACAGGCTCGACTTAATTTGCTGGAAGAATTTGTCTACAGGTTTGCATTAGTAATAGCGGAACTAAACAAAAGCAAAATATATATTTATGTCGGCCTATTGTTCTGACAGAGGAAAGACCTTGTGAGCCCCGTCAATCATTTGTCAAACATGTCTCCCCCATTTTATTTACCACCAAATATAATGAGTAAATATGGGATAATAAAACTCTTCTTTTTACATGGACATATACAATTTTTCCTCCTGCTAAATACAGGTAATGATTTAGGAAGCTTTCAAAATGTCTTTTTACTGTCAATAAAACTAATTCCATTCCCATTTTCACATGGGGGGGGGGGGGCAAAAAAAAGGCCTTACAAATAAAAATTCAAATTAAAATTCTGATTATAGTGTAGTGTGACAACACCTGTATTTATAATTTTACTGTCAGCTAGTTTGTAGTGTTTAACAATAGCTTGAAGTAGAGAAGTAATTGGAATTTGTCTGTAACATGCCAGATGACGGCATTGGGAGTCTTGCTTCGCTAAAGCAAATTTGGTTTGATGGCAAAATAACCTCACTGAGATTCCGACAAATTGAAGATTCTAGGGGCTTGAGGGGGGAAGGTCTCTCAGGTAATCGGAGTCCTTGTGGATTTGGGGGACTCCAACAGTAAAAACTGCTTGGATGCCAGCTGTGCTGTGGGCCTAACCCTCATACTCTGCCCCAGCCTCTCAAACAGTGCCGATTCAATTTAGTCTCCAGTTCTCCAGAAGAAGAAAGCCCAATTACCAAGTAGCAACAACAAAACTTGCAGTTTCTCAAACAAACCAGTGCTGTACTGGAGCTAGGCGCCTGACAGAAGGGGATGGGATGGGGACTCCATTAGGCGAGGCAGGCGTACTCCCCCCGCTTGGGTCTGAAAAGCACCCAGGTGGGGCAGGGCAAGGCCCTGTCAGCAATAAGAAACGAAATGCTTTCCATTTACCAAAGGCTGCGCAGTCAGGGCTGCGGGAGATGTTTATTGTAGTCAGTCATTTTCAATCACCGCAGATAAATAATATAGGTACCCACACAGATGCCGAAGATGTGCTACTTATCAAAAGATTAAGAGAAAACTTACACATCCCACTTATACTTTTACTGAAGCAATATGGAGAAAAAATTATTTAAAGCAGTGTTCTGCTGTCAACTCAAATCTTTCAAAACTTATAAACATATGCTAATCTCCACACACAACTTGCCTCACTCTAGTCTACAAGTGAAAAGCCCATCTTTTTCATTATCTAAAGATGGAGGAAAAAAAAGAGAGAAGCCACCTACAAAAGAAAAAACAGAATGACAGTGATGTTTTAGTTTACACTAGATATGGCAACACACACAAACTGTCAAAACTATGGAATGAAAAAAGCTGTTATCAAGCAACTGTCAAGAGAGTCCTCTGAGATTTGGAAATCTTGTGTTTATTGTAACTACTGCACATTACACAAAGAAAGAAACATCCCTCTCCTTGCTCTGGCTGCTAAATATCATGTAAGAGAACACAGCCTTCTACCTTAGTAGTTAGATTAATTTTTTTCTCCCCTGCGTGGAATGCAGTGTGTGACAGAGCTGCTCCCCTCCTCTGAGACTTTTGGCAGTGTGGTCACAAGTTCAGGGGGAAACTTGACATCACATCAAACATGACTTCATTTTCGAAAACCATCAATCACCACCTCATTTCATGTTGTTAACTGGTTGCCTGTTCTCGAAGAGTGGAATCTCACTCACATCAAAATGCACAGTCTTCACCTGAATGATTCTGCCTTTAGAGAATCCTACAAAAAGATCCAGAGATAGTCTTCTGGCACGTGGTATCCATTCGCGCCATGTCTGGCTGCATACACACGTCCATGGGGAAGTCCCCTAAGGGTACGATAGGGTTCAGAGATCCTGATTGGAGAATGGGTCCTAGTGAACGCAACAGCCTCCTGCCTGCACCACGTGAAGCTTCTTGTATACAAAGCGATTGTGCTGCCAGGCGTGGAACAGCACAGGATGTATATAACCTATAATACATATGTCTCGATAGTCATAATAAACGCCTATGTTACGAGCTTATGCATGTACTATACTGTACTTTCCATCTACAAAGTTTACCGTAGAACAGTGTAGGCTTCAACACATAGGCAGCACCTCCGGTCTCATGTATCGGGTGTCTCTAGAGTAGAATGTTGTAGCATTTGCTTGCTGCTTAATTTTCTTTTGAAAATATTATCACGAAGTGCATCATGGCCCCCAAACACAGCAAAACCAGTGCTAGTGATAGCAGCAGCGGCAAAGGGGACGTATTGATTTGGAAGGGAAACAAAAGGTTATTAAACAACAGGAAGATGGGAGAAACAGTGAATGCTGTTGCCTGCACTTTAGACATGCCACACGTTAACAGTTTTGATGATCCTCAAAAAAAAATAATAAACTTCTCCACGCTGTTCAAGAATCAGCTCCAATGCAAGCCACAAGACTAATGGCAATGTGAGAGGAACGTCGAAGTTGCTAATGATGTGGACTGAGGAACCAACACAAAATGGCTATCTCTCTGCATGCGGATTACTGCTGTAACAGAAAGCTTGTTCTAGATGCCGAAAGAAAAAGCAGGGCTTGACCAGATAATGGCATTTGCACAACGTCCAAATCACATAACATCTTACATCACAGTGATGCATGACAGTAGCTTAAAAAAAATAAAGAATAGGCACAGATACTTGCTTCAAAGGGACTTTAAGTTTTGGTTGACTTTTGGTCTTTTCATCTCCCTATTAATGACTAGACAGAGAAAGCAGATTCCTAAAGAAAAATTACCACGCTACCAAGAGGAGAAATCGAAAAAGACAGAGCCCTATTCTCTTCCATAGTACATGGGTATGAATGGTTTGTGGGTCATTTCTCCATCCGAATTCTCCCAAGGAGCCCTATGTCCCTTGCAACCTCACCTGAGTCTGTACAGTTGAGGAGACTGACTTGCCTGGTCTTTTTGCACTGGCAGGAAGGGGCACCATTTCCCAGGATGCTTGATTTTTGTTCCAAAGCCCATGAGGTCCTGCTCAGGCAAATTCACCAATCACAGCAGCAGCTGCCCCTTCCCACTCTTAATTTTCCTTGAGACACAAGAGACTCGCCTTCCGACATTCCTCAGGATGGGGAAAAAGGAGATGGCAGAAGCCATATGTTAATTGTAATGATCTGGATTCAAATGAACCATCGGGCCAATCAAATCACAAAATGGGTAGAAAACCTGTTATCAACCCAGGCTTTCATACTGGACAACGATCATATATCTTTATCCAAGAGATTTCCCTGAAATGACTTCTGTCCATTTTCTGGCCTCTCTCTAAAGAGGTAAGAATGTCAGAACATTGTTGATGGATGGACTGGCTGCCCCAGTGATGTAGAAAAGAAGAGCTTAGCTCTAAATAGGTTATGATGGTTACCCAATGCTTAGAACATACCTATTTTAGATTTCAATGACCTGGTCTGACTCAATCAGCCACTGAATAATAGGTCAGTTAAATTTTAACCTGATGCCTAACAGTGATGTCAGTCCTATAAAAATGAACTTGTCTAAACTAGCAAAGAGAATCCAAATAGAAAATTATTTTGTAAGCTTTTGTGATCTTGAGGTTCACTGTAATTATTAATGAAGGGGTAAAGAGGAATATGGACATAGTTTAAAACTTGTATTCCCGAATACTATTCTAGGGTAAGTGGTCCATTAGCATTTTCTTTTCTTTTCTTTTTTTTTTTTTTGGTTTTTGGGCATCACTGCTCTCGGTGGTGGGAGTAGGAGGCCCAGCCCCATTGCTGGAATTGAACCTCCATCCCAGTGGGCCACAGTCCCGTGCACAACCACTACGCCACCGGGGCTCAGCCCCCATTAGCATTTTCTTCATGCAATGAAAAGCAAGTTCTATTCAATTATCTCCATATCAATCAGGTTTCTGCAAAAGCCAATTTCTCCCGCCATTAGTCTAAAGACATATTGGCAAGTTAAGTGGGAAAAATGAGTTTCAGGTTGGCAAAGTTTTGACAACTGGTCTAATAAGGAGGTTTGGGAATAGAGGGAACAGAGGTAGGGACATCGCTTTGTTTACTCACACAGCTTACAACCTTTAGGATTGTACGTGTCCTAGTTAACTTAAAAATGTGTGCTGGAGCCAGAATGTTTGTGTTGGAACCCTGACTCTGTCATTAACTAGCTGTGCGACACTGAGCAAATTTCTTAACCTCTCTGTGCCCAAATTCTTCGTTTGTTAAAACAAGGATCACAGCCATCGTTATAGGGTGGCTCTGGCGATCGGAGTGAGGAAGATGCTGGCAAGAGGAAGAGTGCTGAAGAAACAGAGTCCAGATACCCCGCTCAATGTGCAGTCTGTGGCTGTTGTGACCCCGAGGTCCTTCCCCCAGTTCTCTCCCCTGGAAACAAGAACATTTGGTGAACAAAAGAAAGTTCTTGGGTCATTAAAAGCAGGTACTAAAAAAAGGTGGGGCAATGGTGGGGAGGAAATCAAAGAGGAAATTCGAGAAATTTTCCCCAGAATGGATGGGTTTGACTTTCCAGATAGCCCACCACGTGGTCGGCCCCAGCAGTGAAACCTGGCCCGGACCAAGACACCTCACGAACATGCCCACACAGGGGGTGCAGAGGGACTCTTTTTTTTTCTTTTTAGGCATCACTGCCCTCTGGTGGTCGGAGTAGGAGGCCCAGCCTTTGCTCCTGGGAGCTGGAATCGAACCTCCATCCCAGTGGGCTGCAGTCCCGCGCACAACCACTACGCCACCAGGGCTCAGCCCGGGACTCTTTTCTGAAAGTGCCTAAAATGGAAAAAAGATGGGAAAGATCACATATCTGAATGATAGGATTCAGAAGAGGCTTTTGACTTCTCATTGCACCTCCGTGAAAGAAGGCAGTAGGACCATTGAGCTCCGAACTATGTAACTCCTGTAAAACCTATTTGCCACGCCCCCTTCCTTAGGAAGCTTCTGGCAAAGGTACCCTACTGCTTTCTGGAAAAGAGTAAGAGCAAACAAAGACACCCGTGGGCCTCTGGGACCCCCGGGGGAGAAAGAAGAGACTTAATGCCCTTGTTTTGTCCCAGTCTCGGAAAGCTCCTGGGACCCTTCTGCTCGGCCCTCCAGGGTTGCTCTGAGTCCCTGCATTTGGGTTGAGTTTAGGGCCACGGGGCCTCCTAATTAAGCATGATGTGAAGGCCACTCCTGGCTAATGGTGAAGGGCGATCCCTCGGACAACAGCTGTGCACAGGGCCATGAGAACCACCACCCGGAGTCCAGATATGTTTGAACTGCATTAAGAGCAGGGCTAGAAAACCCAGGGACCAGTTGGTATGTATAAATACTGACTGCTGACAACCCAAATCAGGGTGTAACTGCCTTAGGAGCACAGGGGAGGGAAATGCACATGTGTGATGGGGGTGGGAGTGGAGGGCTCGGCCCCCACCGCCCACGCACTAATGCACGCTGTGCCTGGATTTAGAGATAAGGAGGTAAATATTAGAAACAGCAGCTGAACCAGTTACAAGTGGTTGCTTTTGAGGAGCGGGGAATGGGAGGGTGATGGGAAAAAGGACTGCTTTTTGTGTGACCACCCCTTGCTGGCTTTTCACTCCTCTGAATAATGCACCTGTGACAACTGATCAAATTAGAGAAGTTAGCAGCCAGCAAAACTCCCTGGGTCCACCCCACATTTTCAGAGAAACCTTCCCTTTTGCCTGTTTCGCTATCTGCCCAAGTATATCTGGGCAGCTTTACTAGTTTGTGTCAAGTGACAGAGTTTGCCCTGAAGGCTGGAGTTTCTGATGTGAATCACAAGAGCTTCAAACGGCAACCTTTCTAAAAGGTATATTACAGGGCTGGTGAGCTCTTTTATTTACTTCTTTATTTCTCTATTTCAAGTGAATGTACTCCTTTATCAACAAGATTCTTGGTGATGACTGTTGGGGCTGTGTATACAGAATTGGGCAGGACACAGGCAGAAAGCAGTGGCCCTGGAACATGTGTTTCTAGAATATCCCTCAATCCTGTTCACACTGCTTTGTCAAAACAGCCTAGGGATATCTTTCTGCGATGTAACCTTCTAGGTAGGGGTTCTTGGCCGTTGTTTGTACCATGACCCCTTTGGCAATCTAGCAAAGTCCACGGACCCCTTCTCGGAATGTTTCTAAATAGGTAAAATAAATCCCAGAGGATTGCAAAGAAGCCAATTACAGTGACATACAGTTATCAAAATATTTAAGTCACGTCAGTGTGGTATAGCAATAGATGTACTTTCTTTATTAAGGCACTAAATAGCAAGTTCTAGTGCTGTGTCTAATAACGACTGTAATTTCAAAGTAATGATGAGTAGAAATGATATTTAGATATCTACAACAGTTGTGATGTGATTTGAAAATATTCTTGACTTCTCTATCGATGATCACATCACAGATATTGCTATTACTGCTGTCATTTGAGGGCTCCATTCAGAACTGAAGGCAGATCCCTCTAGTTTAAGGATAGAGGTCCAGGGGGAGAGAGAGAAAAACAGAGGATGTATGCACGCTGAGACTCAGGAGTCTTCAAAGTCAAAACTTTGTTGTTTTCAAATGAACTACTTAATTCCTACTAAGCAGCATAAGGATAAAAGGAAAAGACTGAAGTTGTCAAGGATTTCATTTTACTCAGATTTGGGTTCAAGACCCATGGAAGCAGCAGGCAAAGAAATCAAACAAGGCTATCGCTTGAATTATATCCTGAATTCCCATGTCCCCCACAAAGGTATATGGAAATCCTAACCCCTGAGACCTGTGATGAACAGGCCCTCGATGAACAGTAGGGTCTTTAATGAGGCCACACCAGGAGGGTGGGTCCCACATAATCTTACCTGAATGCTGTCCTTATAAAAGAGAAAGACACCATGCCAATCTGCATCTACTACAAGCCAAGGAATGTCTGGAGCTACAAGCAGCTACGAGAGAGGCATGCAATTGATTCCTTTTCAAAAGGCCAGAAGAAATCAACATGGCTGACACCCTAATCTCAGTCTCAGGACTATGAGACAACGCATTTTGGTTATTTGAAGCCCCAACAGAAAAGGACAATAATTGGTCTCTATTGACCTAGAGCAGAGAGTCTCAAATATATTTGGCCTACTGCACCCTTTTCAGAAAAAAGAAATACTCAGCGTAGCTGAGATAATCATTACATGACAAAAGAATTAAAAACTTTTGTTCTATAGCCCACAACCCAGGATAAAGTGTAGATAACCTGCCTTTGCAGCGCCCCCTGGATCATTCCAGTGCCACTCAGTTTGCCTACTTTACAGAAAAAGGGAGAGTCAGGACGGGAATAGAATAAGGACTTGGAATATGTGGCCCGTTGCCTTCTTGAACAAGTTTCTTTTACATGTTCATAAACATGTATATGTATATGAGTTTTATAGAAAAGGTACATTAAGAAAACACCCCAACCCAGTCCAGTCCAAGCCCACAAGTCTGATATATTAGCCCATATATCCGATACCAGTCTATAAAAAGTCTTCTTCAGACTCATGAACCACATGCAATGACACCAAATGCAAGATGATCACAGTCAGATGGGTAGAATGCCTTTGCATCCATTGGTGGTATAAATATCTCAGTACAGGTAGGGGCCTCCAAGTGGCTCTTCTGGCTTCAGAAGTCTGGTTGCACCCATGTGGCTTGTCTAGCTCAGGGCACTGGGGCAGCTCTTTGTGGCTTCTCCTCAGAGATGTCTCGCAGGAAGTAAATCTTGTCAGTAGAGAGTCTCCAAGGAAGGGAACGGAGAGAGACAGTGTCTTCGCCTCCAAGAAGGAATTACCACATTTCCCAGAATTCTCAGAAGGCCATGCCTATACAAGGGGTCTCATTGGCTATCTCCAGATTGACTGGCTAAGACTCCACCCTACACTCGTAATCCTCAAATTGACACCAGATTAGGTGACTGCCACACCTGGCTATTATTACAGACTATTTTGATCAATGATTCTGCAGCAGAATCTTGATCAAAAGGGGGAAAACACCGAGCAAAACTTCACATTTCCAAAAGCTCTTGCTCTCTGGAGCCAAGGAGGATGGGTGAATCCCTGAAACTATTATCCTGAGATCATCATTACATGACAAACAAAAAACATTCTCCAAAACCTCCTTAAATCTGAACATTTTGCCTAACTCGTGTTAAAAAAGCCAGTTTTAGCATTATGTTATCTTTTTACGAACAATCCTAATTTACTTTGTTGGTGTTGAGAATATACACAGCAAGGCATACCCCTAATTTAATACTTTCTCCCTGGACCACATCATTTAGTGACCCTAAGTGTAATGTTCGAGTTGTGTAACCATTTTCACCTGGTTATTCAGAATTGTTCCTCTCTTCATGTCAACTCTCTGGTCCCCTAAGGTCTCCAATAAATATTTTGAGTTACTGTTACCAAAACCCTCGGTCAATGGGCTAAGCCCAGAGCCCTGGGGCCTACAAGGCAGAGTGGAACTACTCCATGGGGCTCCTGAGACTGTAACTCTTTTTGAGTTTAAACTGCCTCCTCTTTCTCCAGTGGAGCAGCTGGTGGGTTTGAACCGCTGACTTTGCCCAGATAATCACTGCAACACACTGCTAATAGTTCCTCTGGCCTGACCAAATACTGTGTGGGATTAACACAGCTTCCCCAGGCCCTACCTCACCCAGCCATCTCAGGAGCACAAATGTAGGGTTTCTCAGTTCAGAATTACTGACAGTTTGGACCAATAAGTCTCTGTCGTGGGGGCTACCCCACGCATTCTAGGATGCGTTCTAGAAAGCACCACTAGCTTCCACCAACCAGCTCCCTTCCTAGCAAGTTGTGGCAACTAGCGACATCTCCAGACTTGTCCCTGGGGAGGCAACCTCATCCTTGGTTGAAAACCACTGCCTTAAGTCTAACCACACAGGCCACCCATCCCTCTGATAGCTTCAGTCTTCACCCAAAGGTTCATTTGTGCCCAATATATAGCATGACTCTTCCTCTCAGTGAGAATCTTCCCTGCCGGTTAGTTGATGTTAAATCTTAAAAACAAATAAAAGAAATTATTGTGTATATTTTGGGGTGTGTGTGTGTGAAGGTTTACACAGTAGTTTACGTTTCCATTCAACAATTTCTACACCAATTGTTCAGTGACATGGTTACATTCTTCACAATGTGTGAGCATTCTCATTATTTCCGTCTGGTTGTTCCCATTTGATGTTAAATAACTTTTGACTTTTAAAAAATGAAATATCCATACTCCTGGGTGAGTAGGGATTTAAAAGGAAAAAGAACATTTCAACAAAGACGAACAATGAGCTACTCAGGAGGAATCTGCCACTCAAACACAGAAACATGAACCCCAGACTTCCTTCAAACCCCGAATTCACTTTGGCTTGAAAAATGGCCTGAGAACTAGAGACATGCTCAAGGAGGTGGGTCTGATGAGGGAAATGTGGGTTTGCCACAGGTCAGAGACCGCAGCCAAGACAATGTCAATTCCAGCCGCCAGGGGGGATTCCCCAAAGAGGAGGCAAGTGACTGCAGGCAAGTGACTGCAGGCTTGGATACAGGAACAGGGAGAATCTCTGGGCCTGAGTCAAGGTCAAGAGAAGATCCTGCAGGCTACACTTGCTTTAGAGCAGGCAGCCTGAAGCCAGCGGGGATGCAACCTAGCGGTACAAAATTTGGAAGACGTTTCTTAATGTGACTCCACCAATCCTGACAAATATTTTCGAGGTCCCCAAGTCTCAATTTATTTGTTGAGGTTCCATTCTCCAATATCCAAACCAGAAAGGGCTGAGGGAAGAAGAAAGGATTGGGACTAGGGGATGCATGGACAACATAAGCTAATTGTCAATATGCACACTGATTGCTGAAGAAAACAAGCTGGGCTTCTCCTGTCAACCTGCTGGCTTTTGTAGTCCCTAGCTCAGGGGTTCTCAAACTATGACCTGCGGACCACATGTGGCCCACCAAGGACATTTATCCGGCCCACCATGTTTGGTTTTTTTTGTGGGCCTCACTGCTCTCTGGTGGTCATGGGAGCCACCCAGTGCCGCTCCTGAGAGCCGCCGCTGGATTTGAACCACCAAGCCCGCAGTCCCGCACTCAGCCACTTATTCACCAGGGCTGAGCCCTCAGCCAGGTGTGTTGGCAGCTGCTGCTGTCCTGCTTAGCAGCTGATTCATTCCGGGCCTGCAGTGAATTTGTTCATAGTTTTTTTTTTTTTTAAATCTATAGCCCGGCCCTCCAAGGATCTGAGGGACAGTGCACTGGCCCCCTGTTTAAAAAGTTTGAGGACCCCTGCCTTAGCTACTCAAGAAAAGTAAGTTAAAAAGCACAGCGATCCAAAAGGCCTCACCTCAGGCCAAAACTAAGACAGAAAGAGCTTTATCCAGACCAGGGCTGAAGAAGCTGAGTCATCTGTAACCTACAGAAAGAAGACAGGTTTGTGGAGCCCTGAGCCCCTTTGTCCACCCACACAGTGTGCCCATCCCCCCCAAAAATTCTGTCAGGTGGGCTAGGTTCTTTGTTCTAGGGATTTAGAACTGGGACGGAGGAGACCTTTTCTGAATCCAGGTTGATAGACTAGGGTTAGGACTTTGAGACTTACAGGATGAAGATACTTTATGCAGCACATGGCCTGGAGAAGCCAAGGAAATCCCAGGAGAGGAGACAAGATGGGAGCGGCAGAGGGGCGGCCAGGTGGCTGCCCAGGACTATTTCAGGTTAAGATGGTTTCTCATGAATCTAAATAAAAGACACACTTGCTTGACACCTTGGGTCCAGTGGTGGCTAGGAGTTCACCAAGAGCCAGAAGAACTGAAGCAAACCAGAGGGCTCTGGAAAGAAAAACCCGCCGGGGCAGCGAAGGAGCTGATACCCAAACAAATACTCCCAGAGGAGCATTGTGGAAGGCACCTTTCCTATATCACACAGAAAGCATTGTAAAGTTGCTGATGGCAGATGTAGTGAGGTTAAAATATAACATCTTATCACCTGCTCTCTCTTTTGACCCATTTTCAGTTTGTTCTTGTTTGAAATATTTTCTTTCTTTTGGAGCAAGGGTTCTCTGTTTTATTCTGTCATTGTTGTTGGGTGTGTGTGTGTGTGTTTCCTGTTTTTGTTTTATATGATTTTCCGTAAATAAAATCCAGGATAGGTAAATCAAGAGAAACAGTAACTGGATTAATAATTACCTAGGGGCATGGCAGGGGAGTTTGGGGGAAATGAGGAGCTAACAACATGGAGTATAAGAAAGAAGAAAAATGTTCTGACATTGATTGTGGTGGTGATTGCACAAGTCTTTAAAAAATCATTTTATTGGGGGCTCATACAGCTCTAATCACAATATATACAATATATACGTACATACTTTGTGTCAGTATTTACATCTTTTGGCGGGGGTGTGTGTGTGTGTCATACAATTCTTATCATGATCCATCCATCCACTGTGTCAAGCACATTTGTTGCCATCATCATTCTCAAAACATTTTCTTTCTACTGGGGACCTTGGTATCAGCTCCTTGCTTTTTCCCCCTCCCTCACGAACCCTTGATAATTTAGACATTATTATTATTTTGTCATATCTTACACTGTCCGATGTCTCCTTTCACCCACTTTTCTGTTGTCCATCCCCCAGGGAAGAGGTTATGTGTAGATCCTCGTAATCAGTTCCCCCTTTCTACTCCACGTTCCCTCCACCCTCCTAGTATCGCCATTCTCACTAGTCCTGAAGGGATCATCTATCCTGGATTCCCTGTGCTTCTAATTCCTACCTGTACCAGTATTGTACAATTCTTTAATGCAATCGTACGATCTCATTGTGTGACATGTGAATTATAAGCCAAGAAAAAAATTGCCCATGAGAGATTTTGCCCTCTAATTCGCTTTCAAATTCTGAATGACAACTATCCTGGCCCCCACAGTAGTGAGATAATGCTAAGTGGTCAGAAGAGGGACACATTCATCCTTCGCACGGGAAGACACGATAGCAACAATTCTACTGATCAGCACCGTGACTGTAGAGCCGCTTATGATGCTGGGCGCCCCCCACGCCCCAGCATGTGTGTCCCAAGGGGTTTTTAATGGCTCATTTGTAGAACCTGACTACCAGGCCTTTCTTCCAAAGCACCTCTGACTTGGCGATCAAACATGCCACCAAAATAAAACCAAACCCACTGCCATCAAGTCGATGCCAAGTCATCGGAACCCCCTATGACAGGGCAGAAAGGCTCCTGTGGGTTTCCAAAAGTGCAACTCTTTACGGGAGTAGAAAGCCCGAGCTTTCTCTTGTGGAGCAGCTGGTGGTTTTGAACCGCGGACCTTGCAGTTAGCAGCCAACATGCACTGCCACCCTTGCTCCTAGGGCCTCCTTAAACACTCTAAGGCAATGGGAAATTTTAATTCACTTACAATGATACACTCTTGAGATTATGTAAAAAAACAGCCTGACTTCATGCCACTAAATGCCTATCTGTACAGTGTGTGTGTGTTGTGTGTGTGTGTGTGTGTCTCCCAGAAAGTGGAGGTCAGAGAGCATGCCAGACTATTTCAAAGAGTCAAAATTCCACAGGAACGGTGTAAGGTCCAGGACTCTCTCAAAGCTGACCACGCCACGCTTTGTGTTCCACTAGCCACATGTCGCCCCTGGGTACATTTCATGTGGTTACACTCTGGAAATGCTGTCATAGACGTGGAGCACATTTGTTCACCAAAAGAAACCAACATGTCCTTTGCTATCTCAATGAGCAGCAGCTATGAGGCGGTCCAGCCTTGTTCTCCAGGGGACCGAACCCCTGGTCTCTGTGAGGCGCAGCCCCATGGAGTGAGTGCCACCTCCAAAGGTGCACCTTCCTGGGCTTGCCCTTTGCCAAGTGTGCTCATTTGACCCTTTGTCTCTCAGGTCTATAAAAGATGTATGTTGGGCTGAGCCCCGGTGGCGTAGTGGTTGTGCGCGGGACTGCGGCCCACTGGGACGGAGATTCAATTCCAGCAGTGGGGCTGGGCCTCCTATTCCCACCACCGGAGAGCAGTGATGCCCCCCCCCAAAAAAAAAGATGTTCAAATCCTAGAACGGTTCTCTCTTGAGCTACGTTACACACATACCTGCGTGACGATGAAGTTCCAAATGGACGTGTTACAATAGAGATGCGAAGACCGTGACACGGTTTTGAGTCTCTGAGCTCTGCCAGGGCTGTGATTTAGGGAATGGGCTGCTAATGGGCAAGACCAGTGCTTCCTACCACCAGCTCCTTGGCAGGAGAAAGAGGAGGCTGTCTGCCCTCATGAAGATTTACAGTCTCAGCAACCCCACACAGGGATGGAATGAACTGGATTGGCAGTGGGTTTGGTTTTTCATTTTTAACTAATGTCAACAAGTCTACCATGTCTTCTACCGCCCATCCGCCAGCCATACTAATGGGCATTGCAAATACCAGTGGGTTAGGTTCACCCACGGTGTACAAGTTTCAGCCGAGCTTCCAGACTTGGACTAGGAAGAAAGGCCTAGAGATCTAGTTCTGCAAATTGGCCACAGACAAGCTTGTGGATCCGCAGGCTCACACTGTCTCATATAGCACTAGAAGGTCCGGAGCTTGGACGGCACTCAAAATACATGGTGACTGCACGGATGGGACAGGCCTGGGCAAGATCTTCTTAGATTGTGCATTAGGAGGCTTTGAGTTGGAGTTGGCTTAATGATAGCCAATGATCCCAAACCCAACCCCACCCTACCCACTGTTGTCAAGCTGGTTCCAACCCATAGCTACACTATACACCAAGTAGAAGAGCTGCATCGCCTCACAGAAATAGATGGGCACATCTTCCTGCAAGGGAGTGGCCCAACCTTGAAGCCACGGGCTCTGCGACAGGAACAAATGGATAACGACAACTTATTTCCATCTTAGGCCTTCTCAACTGCCTTACCAAATGAATAGATACTGGCTCCAGCTTGCTTGGGCTGGGGGTGAGGGTCAGCTGCTACACAGACTGCTTCGGTTGCCGAGGGCTCTCCTGTTTGCTCAGCTATGTGGTTCCATTTTGTTTAACACACACACACACACACACACACACACACACACTCTCTCTCTCTCTCTCTCTCTCTGCCCCCCCTCTCTCCAGGTTCACAGAAATCAAACCTGGATAACATAAAAATATCTCAAGAATTTTGTTTCTCACACCCTTACATACTCCAGCAACTTATTTTTTGCATATGTTCTATAAGATAGGTTACACTTTGAAAGAATATACTAATATTCTTTCAAAATACCCAATAGATAAATATAAGAAACTAAGGAAAGATAAATGCTAGTTCACAGAGAATTACTCTAGCCAGACACTTCATATGGCATTTTGGTTTACTTTCTTCTCCTAGCATAGCACAACTATTGAATTAATGAAACTGAATTAGAAAGGAAGAGTAGGGTAGACTCTGAATTAAAAGAGCTACACTGCTAGATGCTTAACCCAAACTCACCAACCCACTGCCATGGAATCGATTCTCACTCACAGTAATCCTATGACTATTAAATCTGTATGGGAGTAGACAGCCTCATCATTTCTCCTCAGAGTGGCTATAGGTTTGAACCACGAACCTGTGGTAAGCAGCCCAATGCCTAATCCCTAGTGCCACCAGATCTTTTATTGGGAGATGCTTAGAAAAGGGAAAAACTGTAGTGTCCCCCAAAGAGCTTACCAATAAAATAAATGACCTTTATATTAATACTTAATTTGATATCCACTGCTAATTTGATATCCAAGTCAATTCCAACTCATAGGCAGTTAGAACTCTATACAGTTTCCAAGGCTGTAAATCTTTAAGGGAGTAGACAGCCTCATCTTTCATTCTTGGAGTTGCTGGTGAGCTTCAACTGCCAACCTTGTGGTTAGCAGTTCCACATTTCACTTGACAGTACCCAAAGGGCTCCTTCTAATTTGACAATATAACAGTGTAAGACACAAAATAACATTATCGATTTGACCAAGGACTCACAAGGGTGAGAGGGTGAGTGAGGGAGGAGAAAAGAGAAGAGCTGATACTAAAGGCTCACATTGAAAATGTCGATGGCAACTTATGTACAAGTGTGCTTAATACAATTGAATGATGGATTGTCATAAGATGTCTAAGACCCCCCCCCATAAAATGACTAGTTTACAAATAGTAATTTGACAGTATATACTAACCATGTCTTTTTAAGTTTTTCAAATTTCATAAAGCAAAATCTAATACATTTAAATTGGAAGCAGGCTGTCTCAGTACGCCCTTGGAGCCCATTATCACCTTGGGAAAATGGCTTCCCTCATCAGGATGATATGTTTTTGTAGTTCTCTTGTCCTTATCCAGTTGAAGACTTAATAAATGCTCTCTTAAAATAAAATGGACACAGGGATTCAGATATTTCACTTACCTCAAAAGAGTGGGCAGCAGGGGATAATAAAGCACTGTTGACCAATTTTTTACATGCTAATACAATAACACATTAATAATAAAACCATACACTACACAATCTTTTATGAATCAGGCAGTATTTCACCACTATGAACTGATGTGAAGCCAAAATTAACAGGGGGAAAGAACTCAAACACAGGAGAGAAGAGGGAAGCAAAGAAGCACTGTCCAGAGTATTTAATTAGTGGTGTTTGCTTCAAACTATGGAAGATTTTACCCTTCACAGGACAAACCTGGGCCCAGGTCAACGAAGTGGGAGCAACTCTATTGAGATCCTTAGAACCTGGATGGAGAAGGGCCTAGCTCACTCACCCACCCAACACACCATACCAGGAGCTTTCCAAAAGTTCCTGGCCAAATGTCACCATCTTTTCATTCCATCTCTTCTCCACAATGTTTGCAATGTACCATCAGAAGCCACCTCTAGGATAGAGCCACGACTACTGACCTCAGCCTTCCAGGCAGTGGCTTTCTGAAGGAAATTTAATGCGGACAGTTCTTAACTTTCAGGACAGTTTAATGCAGTCTTAAGAAAGGAAACTTGAGAATGACATGAATAGCAAATTCCAATGTTCTAATACCGCTGTCTTCCAGATGGTTCACCTAGGAGTCTCTATCCAGAGAGGGCTGGAAGGATGGTAACTATGGGGAGGAGTCTGTGCGGCAAGGGTAGAGGATGGCTCGGATGTCTTGCTCCATGTACTTCTGTTCTGTTTGGATTTATTGCTACCAAAAAATATGCATTTCTATAGTCCTAAAAAAATAACAACAAAAAAATCCCAAACAAAACATCACAGTTATCACCATATCTAGCCTTCTTTAACGAGAAAACACCACAGAGTGATGTTCCGTGACAGTTCTCAAAGAAATGGAACAGATGACTGACCTGCTGTTGCCTCTGATTCAAACTCCGTCAAGCTAGTCTCCATGGAGGGAGGTCAGTCCATCAATCATGACATTTAGAATTCAGAGAAAGGACCTACCTTTCTTATTTTCTGGCACACCAAAATGCAACACCAAAATGCTATTAGGCAGAGTTAGTATTATCAGTAAAAATATGCTCTATTTCCTATTATTTATGAAGCCCTATCCTTTTCTTCTTACCAATTACAGTCCCTATCATTTCCAAAATATACAAACTGTTTTCAATCAACAGATTTCTTTATTACAGTGTGCAGCGGGCTTGTTACTGCCTCTTTTCTATATTGAATCCTTGATTGGACAAGCGTTTTGAATTTACCACGGACCGTGATTGCACATATCAAACAAATTAAAGCTGCCAATCTTGTTTTGGAGACCATCCTTTATCTACCCCACCACTGAAGAGCCCCCTAAGTGTATTTGCTTAGGAAAAATGGAGCAGGAGTGAAGAAATGATTGCCGTCTTAAGAGTCGGCCTCTGCCACGTTATCCAGCAGCTCTCATCGTGCATTCACTCAGGCCACTGCTGTCTCTTTGAAATGTTTTTTTTTTCCAAAAAGGCCCTAAAACTTAAAAAAAAAAGGGTTGAGAAACTCAAAGGGTTAAAAAAAAGGATAACCGAGAAGCCAGCGAGTGGAACTAGACGGTCCACTGTGAATTCGTTAACCACCTTGTTTTCAGAAGACATGGGTGGGGTGGTGGCAGGAAGACTCTACCTCAGGTTACTTAGAGTAGCTGTCTGCTGAGGAATGTGAGGGACTCCCCATTAGCTGGTGCTGGCGAGAAACCAGGGTTGGGGACCCAGCAGGGCTAGCATTCCAAGTTGAGTTTGGCCCATTGAATTGGCATGCTTTCAGAATGAGGCAACATGCATTCTAACGTCGAGTCATTAGTGTTTGGAATGACAGCTGCATGGAATCCTTTCTCTTAAGAAATACCTAAATTATTACAGAAACCACATTGAGTTTGACATTCTGCAACCACTTTCCTTTTGCTTGCCATCTCACAAGCTCCTTGAGTCGGATCCAGAAGTTCCTTATTCCAACTGTTGATTGCCAGTGAGAATACTTTGTTTCTCGTAAAGATCAGAGACTCTCCAAGGCAAAGGTTACTCACGCAATGCTGAAAAGTCTTTTTGAAAAATATGCCAAAACATATAGGGAAAAAGAAAACTTCTTGGAATTGACTTTTTCCCTCTCTTTCAGAAAGCCAGGGATTCAGTTCTGCCCACCTGTGAAAGCAAAGGCACTCATTTTCACCACAGTTGACCGTTTGTGAGCTTAGTAAGTTCACTTGGCTTTCTGACTTGCCAAGAACTCGAAGCTGGGAAGGCGCACCAGTGCTGAGGCCAGGAAGTTTTATCGGGTTTTATCCCATCATTCCTTAGACATGCAATGAATACCCACTGAGGGTTGCTGGGGAGTTCAGTGCTTAGTGGCAGGAGCATGAGAAAGACAGAACTTAGTCTTGGCACCATGAGAACCCACAGTTGAGTGGAAGAGAGGTGCACTCAAAACAGTTGAACCAAATGGACACAGTGCCATATGACGAAGCGAGCATCTAATTTTACACAGGCTCATGGACTGGGCCCAGGGGAGGAGCCACATTTCAGCTGGTGGATCAAGAGCTGAGCTAGAGAAGCGAGTGAAGGAAAAACCCATAGTTTCACTTCCGAAAGAAAGAAAACACTGGCCGGGCTTCCATTTACCAAACACTAATTGCTGCTGGGTCCAACTGTGCTCCTTCGAGTTTAATTTTTTTTCAAATTTTTATTCATCTTATTTTGCTGCTGACTATCCACAGAACAATAACAATCACTGCCATCGAGTCAATACGGACTCATGGTGACCCTAGAAGACAGGGTAGAATGCCTCCTTGAGTTTCCAAGACTGTCCCTCTTTAAAGGAGCAGAAAGCCCCGTCTTTCTCCTGAGGACAGACAACCAAACCAGGAGCAATTCAACAGTTCCCGGGTACACTGGTTAGTGACACGGATTCTTCTTCTAACTGTACAATCATTGTCACCCCTCCTCGTCTTTTCTGAATTGATTCTCCCTCATTAACATAGGGCTCTCAATGGCCGACTTTTTTTTTTTAAAGATAATTTTATTGGGGACTCTTACAGTTCTTTTAACAATCTAAACCCATTAACAATTCAAACCCATTGTATGGAGCATACCTGTACCTATGTTGCCATCATTATTTTATAAACATTTACATTTTGTTTAAGCCTTGGTATCAGATACTCATTTTTTTTAGGCATCACTGCCCTCTGGTGGTGGGAGTAGGAGGCCCAGCCTTTGCGCCTGTGAACTGGAATTGAACCTCCATCCCAATGAGCCGCAGTCCTGCACACAACCACTATGCCACCAGGGCTCAGCCCCAGATACTCTTTTTATACCCCCTTGTGACCCCTTGATAAATGATAGATTATTATTAATTTCCATCTTACACTAATTGCTGTCTCCCTTCTCCCAGTTTCTTCCCCAATCTTCTCCCTACCCTCCTGGTATCACTACTTCCATTTCTATTCCTGAGGAGTTTATTTCATGTGTCCTGAGCTCTTACCTATACCTATGTACATGCTTTGACATGGGAAGGGAAATCTGATGAGAAAACAATGGGACCATAGGTTCCAGAGGAGCTTAAGGGGATGAGGAGGTGGGCAGTGAGTAAACAATACCATAGGAGCAGTGAGCAAACAACACCATAGACAGGGGAACAACTAGGGAATTAAAATAAACAATGAGGAGGACATAGAGATCCTGGGGGTGTTGAAGCAACAGCAAGCTAGCTACAAGGAATTATTAAAAGGCAGAAGAAGGGTGATTGTGATGGTGGAAGAGGAAGAAAAAAGGAAAAAGTGAAAAGATCTAGGAAGCAGAGCTATGGATTGAAGTATAAACATAGATGTGTCCACATGTAAATATGTTAATTCATAAAAATATAGGTATTGGTGTATGTACATATATTTATATGGCAACGCATTGAGGAAGTAGACTTTGGGTCTCTGCTCAAGCCCACCCTCAATGCAAGATTATTCTAACAACCTGGCATTCTGTGATGCTCACCCTCACAGCACGATTGCTGAAGACAAAATGGATACATAAGTAAATGTGAAGAAAGCAGATGGTGCCTGGCTATCAAAAGATATAGCATTTGGTCCTAAAGGATTGAAGATAAACAAGTGGCTAACTAGCTGAGAAGCAACTAAGCCCACCAGTCTATAAGATCATAAAGTATCAAAGGGATCAGGGATTAGGCAAAACAAATAACTATATTGATGTAAATGATGGAGGATGGAGCAGAGCCCTAAAACCCATCTGCAGACAATGGGACATCCCCTCACAGATGGGTCACTAAGAAAGGATGAAACAACGGCTGATGTTTTGGGGAAGTAGATGGAGCTCCAGGTCTTAATCCTGCTAGGTGGACTTTAACTGGCTCCCTTTTGGCTAGTAGTTGAGCGTGTTCATCTTTGCTCCGCCAAAAGACTCTTCGTTCACCATCCTTAAGACTGGTGTATGTTACTGTTTGCCAATAATGTGGAGACTTTCCCTTATGTGTTATTTTGCTGCATATAATTCCAGTATGTACTGAGTCTGTTCCCTGTGTAAGGTTACCGCAAAGTGTTTGAGATCAAGTCAGAGTGGTCACTAATGGCATATCCTCTCAATCGAGAACTTTCCGGTACTGACCCCTGCCTTTCCTACAGCCACCTAGTATGGCCATTGGTGTATGGGGAGAATTACCTGATTTAATCAGAGTTGTTCAACTGCTATAATCTCCACATAGATGGCTTTACTGATGATTTCTGTTGTTCCCAGTATAACAGCATAGGACTTAGAAGTGGAAAAAAGGAAGTTTTTTCATGAGAAAAACTTGTTGAGGCTTGCAACTGGCTAAGTAGAAGAAAAAGTAATGATAACAATACTCTGTAGGATTGGCAGCAGGACTAAATGAATATCATCAGTGGAAAGGACCGCTACTGTGCCTGGCATATAGTAGACACTCAATAGGGTGTCTACAAATGTGATGCATGTGCTCCCCAGCTGTCCACCTATGAGTACTTTCTACAGACACCCAATCATTTGCATCTTGAAGGTGCTGGGGCTGCAAACTCCTGCAGTAGGTCAACTTTGTTCAATGAGTATTAAGGGAGAATCCTCAGAGCCAGGGCAGCACAAACAACTTCAAGTATCAAGGCTTTATGATTAGAAGGAGCGCTAATGGTGGAATGGGTTTCATAGTGGGAGGGTAATCCCAAGGTAAGTAGTTTGCATCCTTCAGTCACTCCATAGAACCACCATGAGGCTTTCTACTGCTGTAAAGAGTTATAGTCGGGCTGAGCCCCGGTGGCGTAGTGGTTGTGCGCGGGACTGCAGCCCACTGGGACGGAGGTTCAATTCCAGCAGTGGGGCTGGGCCTCCTACTCCCACCACCGGAGAGCAGTGATGCCCCCCCCCCCAAAAAAAAACCAAAAGAGTTAGAGTCTCGGGAAGCCACAGGAGCAGTTGTGCCCTGTCCTACAGGGTCACCGTAAGTCGGAATTGACTCTGTGGCAGTGAGTTTGAGTTTCCTGGTGTTCTGTAGGGTTTTCGTGATTTGTAAGTGAGTTCCAAGCTCCAAAAAAGCAGACCAAGGCGTTGTCTACCTTGGGGAAAAAAATCATGTCTGATCAATTTTGCCCACATAGGACATCAGATTCCATTTAAAAAAAAATAGGGGAATTTGTAAAGACTATATATTCCTACTTGTTTACAAAGAAGAGCTTACGGTGAGTTCTGTATTACTGCCAACATTCCATTATATGCCAAACTCGTTGCCACTGACTGGTTTTTGATTACAAATATACATGATTTTATTGAGTCTACATAACTCTAGAATGCACAGGCATTAGAGAAACATTACTGAGTCATCCCTGATCTTGCAACATCTCTTTGAGAAATGTCAGACAATCTGATCTTTACTCCTATTTTAAGACTGGAAGCTCCTGACATGGCAATCTGTTGGGGAGTTAAATGAGTCACTACAACAAGAAATGAGGCTTTCTGAACTCCATTCCAATGGCCTCTTCTCTGGTTGCACCCCCAAAGGTGGAATTTGAGGATCATATGGAAATGGTCTGAACCCAGGTTTCTGGAATGGCAGCGCTTTCCCAGTTATCCTGAGTTGGAATTGGACAGAAAATTTTGTTTCTTGCCATAATAACACACTGGCATCTTGTTGTGGGTCATCTAACTTTAAGTCTTATAATTTCATAGAATACCTTTTAAGCTGAATACCTCTCACCTGAAACAGTTTGTAAAAATGTTCATTATTCATTAGGTCTGAAAAGTGTTCATGATTTGGGCCAAGTCTCTTAAGCAAAATGATAATCTGAAATAAAAGAAGCCACCATTCCTTAATGAAATGCACAGTTCAAGGATCTATGCTAACTCTGGAAGTTATTGTTATTATGTAAGCTACAAGGATAATTTATTCTTATGTGATTGAAGAGAGAATAAATAGAAACTATTTTTAGATAGCTGTGAGATTTCATGTTTCATATCAAGTTACCATGATATATATTCAAAATTAAAACTAAGAATGGCATTGAAGGAAATGCTTATAGACTTTCAAAATAATTACACCTATCTCATAAACTGGGCTATAGTGTTAAATAGGTATCAGTAACAAGTGTCAAGTTATAAGAACAAACATTAGTAAGCAGCAAAGCTGAACATATATGAATTGTTCTAGTCACTTACAGAGTACTACACAAAGTGGCTTGGGGAAATGGTGGTTCACCAGTACAAGTCTTGCCTTGTAAGAAGACGACCTGGCTTTGATTCTTGGCCAGGCACTTCATCTGCAACTATCACCCTTGTGGAGGCCTGTATATTTTTTAAGATGCAAAGTAGGTTTCAGACTAAAACAGGAAGAAAGATCTAAGTGATCGCCAGAAAGAACCAGCCAATGAAAACCCTGTGGGCCACACTAGTCTGGTTCCATTGCACCTGGGGTTGGCTATGAGTTGGGGGCTGACCTGATGGTAGCTAAAACAACAATGGGTGGTAGCAGAACAGGCAAGAGCTTAAGAGTGTGACCCCACGAGTCCTATAGACCCAGGCTGAAGATTGAGGTGTACTATTTATTCAAGAAGTCACCTGGCCTCCCTGGTCTCAGTTTCTTCTCTTCCAATAATACGAACAATAGCATCTTATTTTTATCTTTCTAAAGTACAATGAAATGTATATAAAGTACTTACTATGATGCCTACCATATAGCAAACAATAAAATATTAGCTGTGATTATTAGCTATTCATTACACATTTATAATAAAGATTTAAGCTGTTTTGTAATCAAAAGAAATGTGCCCAAGTTAATAGAACGGTTTAATAATATTTATAATCACAATCATTATTGTGCTATATTGTAATTAGGCACAAATGGTAAACTGGTGGTGTAATTGATTGTAATTAGTACATAAACTTTTTTTTTAACAGTTTTCTTATCTTTGTTCATGATCTAACATGTGATCGATATGATTAGCAACAGTTTCTCCTACTTCCTAGTTGTGTGTGACTTTGATCATCAAATCCTCTAATGTTTCATTTTCTTCTGTGTAAAATGGCAATAAGACCCATTTCTCAGTTAAGAATAAACATAGTAAAGGACAGTAAAGCCCCAAAAGTAAATATACATAAAGATGTAGTAAAAATGTAAAGAAAACATACAGAGAAGCAGAGCAGAGTGCTTGGCATATAACTGATTAATAAATGACAGCTGTCAGCATGGTGATAGTAGTAGAGTTTATCATCATCAACGACACACTGCCTGTGGAACCTTAATGACCCTGTCCTCCAAAACTTGAAAGTCTAAACTTTGGGAGGTGCGAAGGTGGGAAAGATTTTCAGAACAATGTTTCTCAATCTTGGCCACCAACCGAAATAGAAATACACTGATGGCTGGGTCCCATTTAAGAAAGTCTGGTTCACTTGATCTGGAGTAGGGTTTGGGCACTGGGATTTTTAAATAGCTCCCTAGGTCACAGTTTAATAGGCATTTGAAGAGAACCACTGTTGGTGAAACCCATTCATGGTTCCAGCGATGGCCCTAGTGAGGCCTGTCAAGCCTTGCTGATATGGGAAAGACTGGCAGGAGAGAACGGGTCCACTTGCACTCTTCCTGAGTTCCCAGGAGCAAAGAAATCAGGGGTCATTTGGGGGCTAACCTTAAGAACAATTCTGGGTGTGAATGATTTTATTTAGGGATAACAGGAAAATATTCAAGCTCAAAATCTAATTCATATCAATGTGCTACTGCCTGATATTTTTGTAACCTACACCAAAGCAAGGGTATTATAACAATATAAGGCAATCGGGAGAGTAAATACAATGGCACGTCTCAATGGGTCAACCAGGAAAGTGAAAACCCAAATCCCACAAGTTTGTGGGGAAAGAGGAACTTGGTTTTGGGATGTGTTGACTACTAAAGTTTCAGTATATTAATAGAGATATAGTTTTATTAATGGTAAAATATAATGATAAGACACTTGGAATTTCACTCATTTTGCCCAGTCCAATTCCATGACATTCATGACCATGACCATGGTCAATGCTCTCTTTTCCCCCCATCACCATCACCCTAAGCAGACACTCAGTACCCCTTCAGCACTCACGCCCTTGTCAGTTCTGATGCACTTTTTGGCAATGTGGCAATGTATGTTTCCTAAATATATGTGCATCAATGTACCCAGGGGCTTCACAAAGTTGCTGGGAAAATTCAATTATCTCCCCCTTCCCCCCCAAAAATCATTTTATTGGGAGCTCTTATACCAATCCATCCATCCATCCATCCCTGTGTCAAGCACATTTGTACATATGTTGCCATCATTTTCAAAACATTTTCTTTCTACTTGAGCCCTTGGTATCAGCTCATTTTCGTCCTTCCCCCTCTCTCATGAATCCTTGATAATTTATAAGGTAGTATGTTTTACACTGACTGATGTTTCCCTTCACCCGCTTTTCTGTTGTCCATCCCCCAGGGAGGAGGTTATAGGTAGATCACTGTGATCACCCTTTCTCCTCCTCCCCCTTCCCTTTCCCCTCCTGGTATGCTCCCCTCTTTATTGGGATTCTCTGTGTTTCGTGTACATGCTCTGGTCTAGCCAGATTTGTAAGGTGAGGTTAGCATCATGATAGTGGGGTGTGTGTGTGTGTGTGTGTGTGTGAAGAAATCATTATTAAAGAACTAAAGGAAAGTGGTATTTTTCATCAATGTTGCACTGCACCCTGATTGGCTTGTCTCTTCCTTGTGACACTTCTATAAGGGGATGTTCAATTGTCTGCAGATTGGCTTTGGGTCTCCACTCTATACCCCTTACCTCGCTCACATTGGGTATGATTTTGTTCTGGGTCTTTGATGTCTGATACCTGATCCCATCAACATCTCATGATCACACATGCTGGTGTGCTTCTTCCATGTGGGCTTTGATGCTTCCCAGCTAGAAGATCACTTAACTTCAAGCCTTTAAGACCCCAGACATGTCACCAACTGTGTGTGTGTGTGTGTGTGTGTGTGTGTTAGTAGAGGCAAGCGCATGCCAACTGCCTAAGCCTGAATTTTTTTTCTTTCTTAATCCAAATGGTCAGATTTACACTTGTCTTTCCCAGGTCTCTGGCAAAGTGAATTTTAATGGTTGTATGATATTCTATAATATAGCGGAGGCACATTTTTTTTTCAAATTACAGCTGTGTGGGGACTAATTTGGATTATGTGAGGAGAAAAAGCCACGAAATGGACAGATCACTGAGAGTCCAGATGACTGGGATGATTGCGCTGCCTGTGGGAACTTGGAAACCCAGGGGACTGTGGTGTGATCAGTAGTGCATGGACAGCTCGGAGTGAGTCTCTCATACCGAAATAGAGGCAGAGTGAGGACTAGGAGCTAATTGGTGACTATTGGATTTTTAAAAACTTGTACTTTTGTTAAGTTGGAGACATTTTTGGTCGTCCTCACGGATGGGGGGGGGGCATGAGTGATGCTATCAGAATCCAATGGTGGGGGTGTTCCCAGGGTTGCTGCTAAGCACCCTACGACTCCGAGGATAGTCTCTACCATAAATCACAAATACTAATATTGCTGAGGTTGAGAAACTGTGTGGGAAGGTTAAATTTTTTGGTTGTGTTTTTTATCATTTTATTGGGGGGGTTCATACAACTCTGATCACAATCCATCCATCCAGCCATCCATCCATCCACCCACCCACCCATCCATCGTATGCCAAGCACAGTTGAACATTTGTTGCCATCATCATTCTCAAAACATTTTCTTGAGCCCTTTGTATTAGTTCATTCCCCCCCTCCTTCCTTGCTCCCCCATCCCTCACAAATCCTTGAGAATTTATAAATTATTACTATTTTGTCCGAAAAATTTTTAACAGGACTCTTGTAACTCCCACTAAATGATTGGGTAGGGTAGGTACATTCAAATAAGGTGTGGAGGCCTCTAACTCAGGGACTGATCCGTTTCGCCATTGCCTCGGGTATATGAGAGCCATATCTGCAGCACAGAGAGACTCCAACGCTGGACAAGAGAGAGCAGTGGGGCTGAGCCCCGGTGGCGTAGTGGTTGTGCGTGGGACTGCGGCCCACTAGGATGGAGATTCAATTCCAGCAGTGGGGCTGGGCCTCCGGCTCCCACCACCGGAGAGCAGTGATGCGCCCCCCCCCCCAAAAAAAAAAAAGAGAGCAGTCACTAGTGAGACATGTGTGAGATCCCTGCCTGACGTGGTGCACACGAGGCAGCAGCGCAGCCACACCACTGAGACCAGGGGGCAGGGAAGCCGAACCATCGGAGAGCTTCCTGGCCCACGGAGACAGAGGCACTGCTGAGCACCACTTGCTGTATTCGTCATGGTTTCTGATCCTGGCTTGTAGTAATCTGCAAATCTCCCCAATAAAGCCTCCACAATCTTAAGTCCTGCCTGTGTTCTGCGAGGGCATGGGAGCGCCTCATCCCACTCAGCAAAGAAGTCGAGTGTCATGGGAAGAAGAGGCTGTGTTGGGAGCGAGCACAAGAAGATGGAGGGTGGAGGCACGTTTGACCTTCGCCTTGGGGTGGCCTGAGGTGGTGGGCTCCTCCTTTGTATAGTCGGAGGTCTCGTGTGGTTCCCTGCCTTTTCCTCACCAGAGCCCAGAGCCACCTGAACACCTCTTACCCAGTCTCCTTTGGCGTCCCTGCCTGCGCTCCTGCAATCAATCCACCGTGATCTTTTCAAAATAGGTCAGCTTCTGTTACCTGAAATTCTTCTCTTTGTCTAAAATCATCCACGGGTTCCATGTCCCTTCAGCATCCCTACCCTTGTTCCCAGTAGGAAGCAACCCTCTTGAAGTGGAGGGCTCCTGTCTATGCACTTGACCGCTCATTAGGCGGCATCTTGTCACTGTTGTTAGGTGCCGTCGGAGTCTGCCCGGCTCACAGGGGTGACTCTCCGTACAACAGAACGAACGACGCCCTGGCACTGCGTCATCCTCACACTTGCTTCTACGTTGGATCCCGTGACTGCAGCGGCATATGTGAGCACAAACGATGCACAAAGGATTCCCCCGTTGTTTATGGAATGCACAAAAACCATTTTGTGGGCACTTGCTCCCTGCTTTGTGGGGGTGATGGGTCACAATGATTGTGGCTCACACCCCCACCCCGACCTCTCACGGTGGCCAAGCCCATCCAGGGGGAATCACTAAGTCTTTTGTGAGTTTAGGAAACTGGTGGGGTTTGACTCTTTATGGTCTGTTTATGTGTCAGAGAATGAACAAGTGCCTGCCTTCTAAACTCTAGTTCTCTCGCCTTATAAATATGGAGTTGACTGAAGAGGAAATGAAATGGAAGTCTCTACTGCAGACACCCTGAACCGATCAGAAGGGCAATTTCTAAGAAGACGAATGGGGAAAGTCCTGTGTGGGTGTAGTGATTCAAGCATTCTATTGCTAACCAAGGGAAGATCGTGAGGCTTCACGTGTTCCCAGGAGAGAACAGTACCTGGAGAAAGACATCGTGCTTGGTAAACTGGAAGGGGAGTGGACAAAGTCAAAGAGCGTCAAAGAGACAAGTTGACCCAGTGGCTCCAGCAGTAGGGAGCAGCATGTGACTCTGTTGTGGGCAGGGTTGCTGAAAGTTGGAACTGCGTGACCCCAATGAACAACCGGAAACGAAAGGTGGGTGTGTTCAAACCTACCAGCAGCTCCGAGGGAAGAGGGGGCGGGGTGCTGCTGTACAGGTAAGAGCCTCGGGAACCCCATGGGGTCATTTTACTCTGTCTTATAGGGAGGCTAGGAGTCAACGTGAACTCTAGGGGAGTTGGTGAGAAAACGTGTGGAATGAGAGCGCCATAAAAGGCTGATTGGAAAATTTTGCTCTTTTGAAATCATCCTTCAATTGTTTCCCCCCTCCTGTACTGATGCATAAAGTTAATTTTGTTTCTAATAATAGTTACTTTCTGTGGAAATCTTTGGTTATATTAAAAAGTATATATATATTAAAAAGAATTCCTCCAACAGAAAGGTAGGTAGGTGGCAGAATCTTAGATTGCTCACCCTTCATAAATGTCAATACTAAAGCTTTAAGAGATGGGCTTAGGTGTCTTTTGTTCTTGGAAGCAGAAAAACAATACAGCGGGTCGATCCCCAATCTGAGGGAGCACAATCAAGGCACATCCCCGAACTCCTAGGAACACCCGATGCAAATGAACAAATCAGACCCACCACCAGTCAACTACAAGTTGACACTGCAGCCCGGCTCAGGAACCAATCCGCTCCCTAACCCAGCCCAGCCCAGTTCAGCATTGCCCCTCCCCACTCCCCTAAGTCTGCTTGTGCTTAAGTCATCAACACTGTGCCGTGGGACAAATGGCTAAGTCCGATGGTACTCTTCTGGTGTATAGAGAAGAAGCTTCATCAGCTCTGGCAGGGGTGTCCTCTGCAGTGCCAGATGCAGAGGCAGGCAGAGAGCAAATGTCAGTATGGCCGACTGCTGCAGAAGGACGACAAGGAAAGTGCAAACCTATAGATGTGCCTGCTCTTAGAAGACAGAGAGTCCTTTTCAGCTTTTTTGGGACAAGGGCTCCAGGAGCTGAGAGCAAGTGCTGTTTGCTAGCTGGTGACACTCCCCTCTCACCTTCACCTGGGCCAGTACCCTCTCTTAAGAAGAATAGCTCATTTAACCCCTGGGCGCCAGGGCCTCCCCAGTCTGCACTTTCTCGATTTAAGGATGACAGCTATTCTGTGATTTACTGTGGTCTACTGGCCAATGAAGAACCAGACAATGCCACTATGGTGACAGGCTCAACTTCTTACAGATGTGACTTCTGATTCTCCTCGTATTTACTACTAGTATAAATCAGGCATCGGCACAACTCACATAAATCAGATATCTAACACTAACAAATTATGCACCCATTACAGATGACCTTTGGAGTTAGCTCAAGGTACAGTCACAATCATGCATTAAAAAAAGCCGCCTTTCACTGTAATGTGTGAATGTATGAAATTAAATGAGGCTTGCAATGTAATCAGTGTGGTTGGCTGCCTTAATATATTCCATTTCGATTTCAAATCACCACAAGCCAAGAGTGACGAATCTAATTTGATCATTTGTTCACAAAAACACAGCAAAGCCAAATGTGGTTCCAGCGCCACTGCCAGATTTTTACAGGGATTAAGTCCTCCACCCTTTTGGTAACCACCACTACAAGTCCTAGGTGCGTTTGGAAGGGATAAAACCCCAACAATTGGAATTCAAACTAAACTCAAACACGATTCTCTCCTGACCCACTTCTTCAAGTCGTACACTCAAAAGTTCCAAAGCTACTGTGCTTCAGGACAAAGTGTATTTATTTTTTTGGACAACAGCCAATGACGCACTTCAATGTACCAAAAGAAACCCCAAACTACTTATGATGCTTTAAAAGCAACCAGGAACTATACTTGGAAGCACTGGTCAAGAAACCAGTGAAACCTGTGGAACTGAAATTCTACTGGGTGCCTAACTTGTCCTGTCCTGGACATTCTCCGGCATTAACAGGGTGCAGCCAGAGATTTTCTATTGCCCTCCGTTTAGCACAGTGGTTCTCAACCTTCCTAATGCCACAACCCTTTAATACAGTTCCTCATCTTATGACCTCCAACCACAAAATTATTTTCATTGCTACTTCAGATCTGTAATTTTGCAACAGTGAAGAATCATAATGTAAATATCTGACATACAGGATATATTTTCACCGTTACAAATTCGACATAATTTTAAAGGTAAACAAGTGGCCACAAAGGTAAACAAGCGACCACCTAGCTCAGAAGCAACACAGCCTATATTGAAGAAGAACACCAGCCATCACAAGGTGTTGTCAGGATCAGGTATCAAGGAACAACAACAACAAAATCTTATCATTGTGAATGAGGGGGAGTGCAGATTGGGGACCCAAATCCCATTTGTGGGCAACTGGACATCCCCTTACAGAAGGGTCACAGGGAGGAGATGAGCCAGTCAGGGTGCAGTATAGCAAGGATGAAGCATACAACTGTCCTCTAGTTCTTAAATGATTCCTCCCCCCACCATCACGATCCCAATTCTACTTTACAAATCCAGCTAGAACAAAAGATGCTCACTGGGACAGATAGGAACCGGAAATTCAGGGAATCCAGGACAGATGATCCTTTCAGGACCAGTGATGAAAGTGGCGATACTGGGAGGGTGGGGTAGAAAGGAGGAACCAATTACAAGGATCTACAAATAACCTCCTCCCTGGGGGACAGACAACAGAAAAGTAGATGAAGGGAGATATCGGATAGTGCATGATATGACAAAATAATAATAATGTATAAATTATCAAGGGTACACGATGGAGAGGGGAGCAGGGAGAGAGGGAAACAAATGAGGAGCTGATACCAAGGGATCAAGTAGAGAGCAAATGTTTTGAGAATGAGGGTAACAAATGTATAAAGTGCTTGTCATACAATGGATGGATGGATGGATGGATTGTGATCAGAGTTGTATGGACCCACTATAAAATGATAAAAAAGCATAATTATTCATCACAAAAACAATTTGTAATTATATGTTGTGAAATATTTATTTCTAAAGACAAAATTTTGTCATGAAGCATGATGTAGCATGGGTAACATGCTGGGTGGGCCTATCTGCATGTGGGTAGACCCGCCTGGAGACATAGGAGTGGTGTCTCAGTTCCTAAGATGATTGAAAATATGTGTTTTCCAATGGTCTTAAGCGACTCCTGTAAAAGGGTCATTCCATCCCCAAAGGGGTCGAGACTCACAGGTTGAGATCCGCTGGTTTAGTGGGAAGTCAGAAGAATTCCATGTATGATCCCACTCAATTTACTAATTTCGCCAGTGCCACACCTTGACTTTTGGGCTCCTGCAGCTGCACCAACAGGGAACACAATGATCTTACTCCCTACAGAAAGTGTGGCATTAAAAAAATCATTTTATTGGGGGCTTCTACAACTCTTATCATGATCAATCTACACACCAACTGTATGCAGTCCACATTTACACATTAGTTGCCATCATCGTTCTCGAAACATCCTCCTTCTACTTACACTGAATAACGTGAACTTCAGACTGTAGCATTCTTGCAGGAAAACACGGGATGTTTCTAGCAGGTGGACACTTGTAGGAGGGGAACTTATCAACCAAGCCAAGGTCACTTTCAATGTGTTTATTGCATCTAACCATAAAATGGAAAGCACTCCTCTTTTCTTTTGGAGATTAAAGGCCCAAAGGCAATAAACCATGGAAAAAAATGGCAGAGATTTCTTAATTTATATTCAGTTGGGCAAAAGGTGAGGACACCAAAGGGTTAAGAAGTCAACTGCTGTTGAGTTGAGGCTGAAGCGCCTGCAACAGCACTTGTGTGGTGTGTCCTAGTTGCACTGGGCTTCCGAGCACTTTCAGGGGCCAGGCTTGGAGAAGTAGAGTGCCAGGTCTTCCTTCTAGTACTTTTGTGTGACCTCATACCTCCCAAGCTTCTGGTTAGCAGCTGAGTATACTACCCATTTGCATTGCCAGGTGACTCTTAGTAGTTCAGTGTCCAGTAGAGAGACTTTGGCCCAACCATGTCATAAGATATCACATAGCATGGCCTCTGTTCCCACTGAAAAGAATTAGGGTGACTTATTTATTGGGTAATAAATGCATTCAATGACAACAACCTTTTAGGATAATGAAAATCTCAAAGCGGGTCAAACACTTGAAGTATTGATTTCATCATGCAACTCACTTTCCTTGTGCTAATTCTGAAGCTAAACAGATTTATTTGGGGGAATTGGTTAAGAAGGGAAGGGCACAAGAAAAAGAGATGGTATTAATCAGGAAATGAAAAATTGTTAGAGGGTCAATATGAGTCAGAATCAACTCCATGGCAGTGTTGGTTTTTGTTCTTATTGTGTGTTTTGTTTTGAGAGGCCGGGGAAGATAAAACATTGTTATTTTTTGGTAAGTCAAAAATGGTTGGCAATTTTATGTTTCCAACTAATGTGTGCTGAAATATTTATTACAAAATCAACGATGACCACTAATGCCTGCATGAGCTTCGTATGCAAGTATAAACTCTGAATGATTTGTACTTGGGCTCTTTTTACACAAGCGTTCATTGTAGGCAAGACATTTCTATATTTTACAGATTCAAATGTTCAGTATCTTTTGAGGTTTCAGAAGGCAGCCTCAGTTTCCAGAGTAAGATTAGTAACAAAATGTTACTAAACTAAACCAAACCCAACTCACAGTCATTGAGTTAGAATCGACTGATAGTGACCCCATGGACAACGTAAAACTGTTCCTGTGGGTTCCCAGGCTATAAATATTTACGGGAGCAGGAAGTCTCAGCTTTGTCCCTTGGCGTGGCTGAGGGTTTGGTTTGAATAGCCAACTCTGTAGGCTGCAGTCCAGAATATAACCCATGACACCACCAGGCAATTACTACAACTTCTGAATAAAGGCAAGATTTGCGAATGCACCATGAAAAAGAAAAGCTCTAACTACTCCACCGTAATCAGGATTTTAAGATGTTCAGCAGAAACACCATCATGGTGACCTGGAATATAGTTTCAAAATAACAGAAAGTGAAGAGATTAAGGCACAGAAATAAGCCTGTCATCACTATGACAATGTAACAGCGAAATGGGGCGGGAAGATGGAAAGGAGAAAAATTCAAGTAAACAGCTAGTATTTAAAAATAAATGGTGCGTTTGGATAGCTAATGTGATCATTGGAATTACAGCATGTGGTATTCTAAAAAGGAGTGCTGCAGAGTTGCCTGTGTGCTAGAAGGTGATTGGTTAAGCAGGCTGCGGTACTATTTATGATGATAAAATCTTCTCATCTGCATTTGTGGAGGGAGAGGGGGTGTTGAAAGAAAGCAAAAATAGTGATCAAATAGTTATTGAGCAAGAGTTGAAACCTGCGACAAACCACCAGTGTCTTTGTTAGTCAATGGTTTATGATGACACATGAGCATTACCTTTGGATCACATCAACATATTATTACTTATTCTTATTACTATTTTTAAAATACCCCGAACACCCATGCACTGCCATCAAGTTGATTCACACTCTCCAAGATGGGTGGGACCATTCCTGAGGTTGTGACTCTGTAGGGATAGAAAGGCTGTCTTGCTTGTGCAGAGCAGCTGATGGTTAAGAACTACTGACCAAAAAAAAAAAAAAAAAAAGAACTACTGACCTTGAGGTTAGCAGTTGGACACATCAAGGTGCCCTACCACCACCACCACCACCACCACCACCACACCATACTGGTAAAGATGTGTGAATCTAAAAGCATGTATTTAGTGTTTCTTTGAAGCATAGAGAGACGTGCATAATATACTAAGACAAACATCTAACTATCTGACATGAGCTCTGACTTATTGCAAGATGTTCAACTTAAATGAAACGCATTCAGCGTCGGGGACTGCCTGACACAACTACTTATTCTCACAGAAGGCCTCCCAGACGTTAAGTACTGGGATTGTAATCGAGGAGCAGATAACAAAGTCAATGTGCTTTGAAAACTACACAGTGCCATAAAAATGTTAGCCACTCCTTAGCAGACGGTGATCTTTTAAAAAGATGAGAATAAACAGAACAAAGGAATCGTAAGAATAGCCTATGGTAGTCATAGGGATAACGGTGAAGGAGCAAAATGGGCTTGGGTGGGACTCAGACAAAGTGTCTAAACTATGTTGTGTCAAACCCGTTTTAGTGCCAGCCAAAGGTGGCCAATCAGCCACCTAGCACAGCTAAGTATTGATTTTTTAAAAACCCACTGCCATTGCGATGATTCTCCCTCACAACGACCTTACAGGACGGAGGAGACGGCCCCCTAGGGTTTCCCAGAGGTGCATCTTCAGTGGTTCTACTTCCTGTAGAGTGGTTCATGGGGTTAAACTGCCAGTCTGGGGCCAGCAGCCCAACACACGCATAACCCATGGCGCCACCAAAGAGCCTTTGATTTACGAAAGAAAACCAGGAGTGTGCTTTCCACAGGAAATCTCCATGAAAGAATATCAGTAACTCATTAGAATGCGAAATATTCTTCAGACAAATAAAACACATTTAGGAGCCAATTGCAGCCGGCAGTTGCCACTCTGTGGCCTGTGGTTTCTAAGACCCTCTAGCTCCTGGGCTCCCTTCTCTACGACCCCATAGGGCACTCGCCCAAATAACAGCAGCAAGTGCATTCCTTGCTGCACTCCATGGCGAGACAGGAAAAAAGCCCACTTTGTTACTTACAATACACTAAGGACTGTTCCCCAGCATCAAAAACTTGTTTTTAAGGTTACTGAAATATAAAAAAACCAAGAAAACCAAATTGATTGCAATTAAGTGGATTCCAACGCAGAGAGACTGGAGAGGATAGAGTGGGTTCCTGAGGCTGTACATCTTTATGGCAATAGTGAAGCTTCATCTTTTTCCCACGGAGCAGCTGCTGGGTCGAACTGCCAAACTCGAGACAGGCAGCCCAACAGGTAACTCACTAGCGCACTAGGGCTCTCCGAAAACACCGCAACTTCAAGCAAACAAAAAACCCGCATGGGCTTTAAATGCTTTAAGAAAACAAATGGCCCAAAATTAGAAAGTTCAAAATGTCTCTCTCTCTCGATTAAATGCCCAGAAGAGTTGGCAAAGGGAGAAATGAGATCAACTCTTGCATGATTTTATGCCCACGTTTTACTCTAATTCAAGAAAATTTTTCTCTTTTCATTGCTACTACAATGGGAAAATCACTGGAAATCTGGGAGAACTATAATATTTGATATAAAATATAAAAGCCAGAGGTCTCTACTGATTAATGAATTGAGGGACGACAACGAATGAAGTCCTAATTTGGAAAGCTTAATGCTGGGAAGCAAAGCAAACCTTTTAATTCTCCCAGTAATTTAATGGCTGTACACTCAAAAGCCCATTACATTTAAAAGGTTTCTGTATTGTAAATGGAAGCGTACACAATTTTTTTATTCCCAGTCTATTTAACTGCATTTTTATTTTTATCATATGCCACCCTGAGGAGCCAGCAGTTGCAGCCGTTTTATTCAGTTGATAATTCAAATATTATTTCTAATACAAATATATGGTTTATCATGCTTATTTATCACTAACCTGGCATACTTCATAATCACATTACAACCCCACTGTGTGCTGAATACCACTTACAGTTCAAATGCCTCAAGATAAGCACTGTTACTTTCGAGAGAAGATTGGCAGTAATTAAAGGTCTTACTTAGTCGTCGTTGGTAACCACTTTTTTAAGGAGGGGGGGAAAACAATAGCAAGTAGTAAAGATAGATTTAATTTGGTAATTGTATTTTCTTAATGAGATCTATTTTGGACATACTTTAACTGGGCTTAAAACAAAGATGCGCTAAACTGTTATCAAGGCTGGAGGACAGAAGGAGATGGAAGCATTTGTAGGACTTCAGTGAGAAGAATGGAAACATCTGTGACCTACATGGGATAAAACGAAATCATACCATAAGACTAATAATAATAATAAAAACAACAATAGTACGTTTCACTTATAGACTGCCTTTCAGAGGCATTTCAGAGTGCTTTTGAAACACGTTATTTTTTCCCCTTTTTTTTTTTGCACAAATAAGACAACTAAATCAGAGACTAATAATGGTTTGCCCATGCCACAAAGTGAGTCAGCGGCAAACCAGGAATAGATTTCCAGGCCTGCTCCGTCTCCCGCAATTGCACTGTGCCATGATCCTCTGCTCGAGACAGAGGTATCTGTGAAGTGAGTGTGCGCTCACTCTTCCTCAACTCTTCCTCTCCATGAGGAAGAGACTCACCATGGACAGCCAGCATGCTGCCCAACTCCAGGGGAGGGCCTGCCACTGTCAAGTCAGTTCTGATGCAGCACAATCCACTCTATAGGCCACAAGAGAACTGGGGCTCCCATAAATCATGATGGAAGCAGACAGCCATCTTTTTCTCCTGCAGAGTAGAAGGCAGATTCGAACTGCCCACCATTCAGCTGGCAGCTGTAGGTTTGATCATGGTGTCACCAGGTCATCTTACGGAGGGTCGTGCAAGAGAGGACGGGACAGACTGTGAATTCTTTCTGGAGCTAGGTAGAAGGGGCCTCCAAATGTTTCAACATGTGCAAACCAGATATACAGATTTGGAGTGTTGGACAAAGATCAGAGAGTGAGGTTCATCAGAGAGCTTAAAACTGTGAATCACGAGAAAATCCCACAGACAAGATGGCGAACTGCTCTGCTGTGTACATGGGGTCTAGAAGACAAGAAGTGAAGCGGGGCAGATCATTTTTCTTGTTGGAAGGAAACTCTGACAGGTTCTATCTCTCCCACGAACACAGCAGGGCATCAGATTTATATGCCTCAAAGTTTAAACAAGGAAAGTTCTAGGACAGAATTTCTAATCTCCTGGAGCTGCATGATATCATAGCCCAACTCTGGTAGAGCTTATTAGAAGCCAGGTAATTTAGGGTGGGAAAGTAAGTACACGACGGGAGAGGAGATGGAATGAGCTAAAAGTTTACTGCATGTCTGGATGCACGAATGGAAAAAAACCCTCATGAGATGATTGGAGAGTTAATATGGAAATAAAGAGAAAAATGAGAATGGAGGCACAAAGTTCTAGAAAGTACTCGAGAAAAGATTTCACTTATCTTTTAATAAGCTCCTACCATGTGAAAGTTGTCATACATTAATGTCTCAAAGTATGATCCTTATTCTAAAAAATGCAAGGGGGACAGTCCTTAAAAATTGTCAGTGCAAGAAAAAATATAAATAACAAAATGAAACAAAACAACTGCCAGTGCTCCCAGGGAAAAAGAGACCACTTCAAGCTGGGATGCTTTAATGAATGAACAGAATATTAACAGGTAGCAATTAGGTTGAGGTTGGCAATCCAGGCAGGGGCAGCCATATGACCCTAGCAATGGAGCCAGTGTGGCATCTAAGACCTACCCGGGGGTCAGTGAGGGGTTCAGTCTGTGTGAAACAAGGAAGTGCTGTCCTAACCCTTCGAGGAAAATTGGGGGTGATATGAAATGAAATGTATTTCTAGCTCCAGAACCCCCAAGTAGGTCAGAGGAGCTAGTCAAGCTCTTTGTCTTGCCTGGAGATCCCGGTTATGACCCGGAAATGACCATGGTGCTCACAATATCCTTTTAAACGTCGCTTATCCCAGACCCATGGTAGAACAGGCCACAAGTTGAAACTTTGGAAGGCAGCTCTACCCAAGAGCCAGCTGGTTGGGCCCTGAGGGAAGGAGAAGAGGACAGGTGGGAAAAGGGTCCCGTAAGTCCAGGCTGGGGAGGCTATTAAATGCCAGCCTGGTTGCCAGCCTCCCAAGTACCCACCCAGTCTGCTTAAAGGACTACCCCCTCATCCCCATGGCACTTCTTGTTTTTTTTTTTCTTTCATGATGTAAACGAATGGCTAAAAGAACATTGGCTTTAGAGCCCATTTTGTTGACATGTTCATCACCAGTGAACTGTTGCTTCCTGCTGACATTTTCCCTTGTCTATTATTTTCCCCTGAACTTTTTTCTCCGAGTTACCTCCCATAGCCTCACAAAGGCTTGCCTTCGCGTGGAACTCAATTATGGATTTGACTTCATTTTCTATTTAAATTGTGATCGACACCACCCATCTCCCCTTCGATGTCAAAGGCAAACTTAATGCGTATTTGACACGAAGGCGTATGAACGCTCCAAGAGTTTCATCAACTCAGGGATTCTCAACACTGAGAGTGGGGGGTGCGTCAGGAACATTAGAGCCTTAAAATGATACAGACCCCCGAGCTGCGGAATCAGAGAGCTGGTGGCCCAAAGGGTGGCACCTGGTGCTTGTCATTTAAAATAGTGGAAAAACTACCTTGGAGCTGTTAAACAGCCTTCTGCTAAAAGATACATGGTTTGGGAAATTGGATTAGCTGACTGGCTGCACAAAGAACCATGATTACCGATGGGTTAATACTCGTGGAACCAGCAATGGGTACAGAGTTGGGGGCTATTCGTGTTCCAACCTCTTCCACAATTCCTGCTAAATTAGAATGAAACTTCTCTCAAATATTTCAATACACAGAAACATGGACAATCCGTCATTCAGAGAGAGTTGAAGCTCCTGGAGGAGGGACCAAACCTTTTTCATACGGTAATCATTCAGTAAAAAGAAATGAACAACTGTTGCTTCCAATGGATGCAAACGCTGGGCTCTGAGAACAAAGATGGGCGAATCAATGCCCTGGAATCGCAATGCTAAAGGAGACTGGCAAGGCCACAGATTGGCAGAATGAACACAGCAGTCTTAGAACAAATACTATGGGACCATTCCTTAAAAGCGAGGGTGGTGGGACTTTTGCCCTTCTTACTGTGGACATTAGGAAAGAGCAAGCCCTTGAAAAGGCATCTATTTAGTCAAGTGGAGGCTCGGACAGAATCAGGGAAACCCCGAATGTGATGGATTGACACAATATTCACAACAGTGGCTACACACATATCAGGGACACGGTACAGAATGGATCAAAATACAATTCTCTCATACATAAGATCGCCATGAATTGGAGCACACTCGGCCCCTGTAAGAACTGAGCAGAACTGCCCCTTTCGGTTTCCAAGGTTGTAAACTTTTAGGAGTGCAAACAGCCCTTCTTTCTCTTGCTGAGAACCTGGTATGTTTGAAGCTCAATATGTAGCCTGTTGTGGCACCAGGCTCCCTGGAGCCAATTAGGCATTAGGGGAAACATGGGTTACAAAACATGCTGAGTGAGAGGCTGCAAAAGTCAGTCCACACACAGTAACTATAATACAATGTGGTAAACACCGAATAGATTTGGATAAGGTGCTACTCTCTCTCAGAGGTCATAAAGTCAACGGACATTAGTTACGTGCTATTAAGGGAAAGGTTGGCCGTTTGAACCCACCTAGGTGCTCTGCAGAAGAGAAACCTGATGGTTTGCTCCTGTCAAGATTGCAGCCTAGAACATTCCAGGGGCCACTCTACTCTGCCACATGACAACAATAGCAACTATGTGCCATGTAGCGTGCTGTATTCCAAATGACTACTGTTTTGTTTGCATTGAAGTATTCACTTGAGAAACCTAAAAAGGCGGTGCGATTTGTATTCTGGTTTTACAAGTTTAGGCCACATTTCCAACCCAGGTAGGCATTTGGACTTGGAAAGCACAAGCCTTTCAGGGGCCTGTATACCATTGGTGCTCACCAGAGGCTTGTGGGAGGAAGGGGGGAGGGGAGACAGATATTTACAGGCTGCTTCAGTGTGTCTAGAATTCCTAAATAATGCAGACTAACCCCTTTGAAGGTATGATCCCCTAAAGCCTAGGCAAAAGACAGGAGTTGGGTTTCCATAAAACCCATACTCACTGACACTGAGCTGACTCTGCCTCCTAAGGACCCTAGAGGCCAGAGTAGAACTGTCCCATGGTTGTTTCTGAGACTTAAATGGTTTGCCAGAGTAGAAAGCCTCATCTTTCTGCTTTGCAGGACCTGGTGGTTTCGAACTGCTGACAGTGTGGTTAGTAGGCCAATATGTAACCACTGTGCCACTGGTGCCCCTTAGGTTTCCAGAGCTAACCCTTACATGAGTCCCTTTCTTTTTCTGTTCTTTATGAGACAGCATCATGGGGGAACCAACCCTCTCCACCGCCCCCCAAGAAGACACTTTTCAGGACCCTGCTCCAAGAGTTTCCCATATGCGCTAGCATGCTACAGTGACATCCAGCTGCAATGAGGCAGGTTGAAAGAAATGATATTTCAGGTTCAAAGAAGAGGGGGGGGGAGTGGTTCCTGATTCAGGACGGAAGGCTGCTGTCAACAGCTTGTTTTGTTTCCAACGATCAGCACACACAAGTTTCCCAGCTCTGAAGCGAAGAGATCTGGATGGTAAGTTTGATTGGGGGGTGGGGGATTCCCATCATCCCTTTGGGAGCAGTACAAAAATAACGAAACCCTCATAAAAGAGATAAGCAAGTCCGCTGTGAAAGGAAAGACCCCTCACACACAGGAAATGCAATTTGCATCAAGAGATCTCATGGGTACAAACGAATTCCTTCAAAGGGGGAAAACCTCAAGGGCAGCCCACTATATCCCCGGATATTTGTTAAGCTGCATACGGACGTACAAACAGGAGTGGTTAACCTGGTGTACCATGCCCTATAGACATAGTTTTTTAAAGTAGGCTTAGTCAGCTAACCTTGTTGAGATTTTGCTCCTACTACTGATTTCTTATTCTCAAAATAAATTAAGAGACTTCATTCAGAATTCCCTGTGGTCTACCAGCTTGAATTTGTTGGGTGTTTTCGATTGTCTCTTGTCTTTAGATTTTGTCGTGCCCTTTGGTAGTTCCCAGCAGTCCATGCTTGGCATAGCTAATGACATGGCAGTCTTAATTCGCACCCAAATACAATCCGGATGAGCAGAACCTGGCTAATTCACGCCAATGACTGAAAGACTCTGGTGTAAGTTACTGAATTATGCAAATGAGCAGCAAGCGAAGAAAGATGATTCAAAAATGTATTTCATTCATTTATTTTGACAAGTGTAGTTTAGTCTTAATTATTTCCACAATTTCTTTGTAGCATACTAATACATTTCCAGTGGCAAGCCTCTCGTACCATGGACCAGAGCTCGTGCTGCTGAATAATTTCCAAGAGACAGACCCAGGCTCACACTCTCTTCTGTCCTGGCTTTTATGGGGTTTTCAGCATTTCCTCACTTTTATAATCCATAATATACAAATAAAACCTAGGAATTCGTTCAGTGGCAAACATTTGATCTGTAATCAGGTTCTACAGAGGTTTAGAATCTCCCTGAGCTAGTTAAAAAGGAAACAAGACAAAAACTCACAACAAGATGATAACATTCATTCTTGAAGAAAGATCCTTCCCTAACCTGAGGCCATAATATTAACAGGACTTCAGTTTGATCTTCTAAATAAAACAATTCAACCTGCCATTCATCCTTTTTAATTTCTGTTTTGTTTTGTCTTATCACACTTCTTTCTTTTAAAGTTAAAAATGCCTGTTTTAAGATAAGTGGATATCTCACAGTATGTAACATTTTCATGTCAAAATACTTACATTATTATATTCGGAGTTAAATTATTTAAGATAGGAAAACATTCGGATCCACTTTTGACAGATGTATCCTGCGGGACGCAATCAACTTCTTTCAAAGTATCACCACCAGTTACAGTAGAGAAGGGAGAGGGAATGACCTCCTGACTTTCAGTCCTGGGCTTCAAATGTCACTTAGGCCTGGCCTTTAATAAGAGCTTTTAAGCCGGCCTTCCAATTCAGGCCTGCTTTAAAATCAATGCAATTGCCCAATGAGGCCCTTGACTTACAGAAGGCTTTGCCAGCATCCAACAACAATCAGTGATCATCACCCTGAACGAATAACAGAGGAAGACACTATTTGGTCTCAAATGAAACCTGGCTGCATCTTGGCCTGTGAAAACTGAATCCAGTCTTAAAGGTCTGGCTCAGGTGCCAGGTCCCCCTGGAAAACTTCCTCTGAAGGACAGGCAGGGACTCTGCGCTACTCTCCATGACTTCCTTGTAGTCTAGCTCTTTGCCTTCAGGTTGGAGTTTTCCTGCTCCATTAAAAAGCGGGCAGCTGGCACACAACAGAAAGACTGACCTTGCTTTATGACCTTGGGAGCATCACTTAGTCTCTTCCAAGTGGGGTTCTCACCCAGAAAATACCAACTTAACCCTAGCTGACAGGAATGACTGAGAAAAGCCAAAGAGAACAGATGTGAGCTTTCCCTATAAAAAAATAAGGTGCTCTCAAACAGTAGGTGAACAACCGGGCAAATGGTCAGAAACTGACCTAGTGCTAGATCCAGAGCCAGGTCTCAGAACTGTGTCCTTGGCATGCTGTCCAGAGCAAGACCAAGAGAGACAAAGTTTTCCCAGGACCTTTACATAGGGAGAACACAACCAATGTTAATTCAACTTAAGTCACTGACAGGCCCCTAATTCTATCCATAGTTACCGTCCTATGGGCTGCAATGTAAAAGAACGCAGGCGAATCTAAATACATTCCTGACAACCATAGGAAGAATGACTCCACACACCGCCATCCAACGCATGGTGAGGTTCCTTTGTCCACGAGGGTGGCCAGCTATTATATGGACACGACTGTGCAGCAGCAGTGGGCACTGACTAATATTGTAAAAGTTAACGTCAAATCTTTGGCTTGGGCCACTCTGTAACTGGAGCCATCCGGGGCTATCATTAGACTGCAAAGTTAGGGCCGATTCCCTAAGAATAATTATCAGAGACTTAGAGGACTGCAGGGGACCATAAAAACATAGACCAACTTCTAGGAGAAGCTTAAAAACAAATCATCACAACACACACACACACACAGTTTGGACAATTAAATCCAAAGGAGATCAAGAAGGACCGAGCAAAGTGACTTTAATGTAAAGACCCCTTGGTCAAATACAACTGCTTGGTAATGAACACAACAATAACACCATGAAAGCCAAAGCTACAGATAAAAAAGATGCAATGTAAGGAGAGGGCTTTTCTGAAATCCTGAGAAGAATTGTGATTCCTGAGTGAGGACAAACAGGAGATGATTAAGATGTTGCATTCAAGCTGAGCCCTGGTGGCAAAGTGCTTGTGTGTGGGACTACGGCCCACAGGGTTGACGGTTCAAATCCAGCAGCAGCTCTCCAGGAGCAAGGCTGGGCTTCCTACTTCCACAAGGGCAGTGATGCGGGGGGGGGGGGAAGACATTGCATTCTTTTGGGGTTTTTTTGGGGGGGGGCATCACTGTCCTCTGGTTGGAGAAGGGGGCCCAGCCTTGCTCCTGGAGAATGGCTGCTGGATTTGAACTGCCAACTCAGTGGGCCACAGTCCAGCACACAGCCACTACACTACTGGGGCTCAGCCCCAACCTTGCATTCTTGGCTGAGGAAAGGAGAAGAGTCCCAGGAGGAAAGGGAATACGGAGGAAGCTGAAGCCTGTGTTAGGCAGAACCATGTCAGAAAAATAAAATTTCTTCTGGTAATAGAGAATGACAGTGACAGAACTAAACTGTACCCAGTCAAAGTTGGAAAAAACCTGGGGTTTGCCGGAAAAAGGTGGTCGTCCTGCTGCGTCCCACCACTCCCCCAATGGCCACAGAACAACGCTGGAGTCAGAGTGGACTTGGTTAAAGGCCAAACACAAATGTGGTGTGAGTGCAATCCCCCTCCACCTTGCTCCAAGTCAAGGCAGCTGGTTCTCCCAGCGTGGTCATTGGTTGTCAACTTTTTAGTTCTTAATTTTTTTTCAGTTCTTAAAATTTACGGTCACCTTCATTAAAACCGTCACTAAGCCAATATAATTGACCAACCCACAAAGAGAATTTCTTTAGAGAGATCTACCTTTTGAGAAAGGGGCAACGGTTGTGATGTTTGAAGTGGTGGCTGCACTTAAGTGAAAAGTGCTAATTTGGGGGGGTAAAGAAAATGTGGCATAGCTAATCTCACCTCAAGTGCTTTACTTAAGGTCATGTGAGAACAGACTAGCTAGCAAGTTAAAATTCCTGAAGCTTACACAACATTCTACCACGATACTTCAAGGAGTGACTCTCTTCTGTTACGAGTATTACCAATCCTTTCCTCCTAATTCATCTGCAATTAATTCAACCAACCTTCAATTAGATGCCTGCAACTTTACCCTATGTAGACACTTGCACCGTTGTCTCCAGACTGGGTTTTAAACCTGGGCTAAAACAGACTGCTACCATGTAGACCAAAAATGGTTCTGGGATTTCTCTTTGTAGTGTAATTTAGATGTCATATCTAATTTGCTGTCATGACTATTGTTTCACTGTGCAATTTGTATGTCGCTTTGAATGGTAAAAGCATCGTAGCTTTATTGGATTAAACCTTCTGTCTTTATTTAGGGTCTGATGTTACATGTTTGTGCGTGGATGTTTATGTCTCAAAAGCTGCTTTTGACATCAAGTAGAAGAAATAAAATACACTCTTCTGCTATGTTTGTTTTTAGCTTTGTACATGTAAACACCGACAAGAAAAGGAAAAAGTCGTCCTTTAACATAGAGCCCGACTACACCCATGCAAAGGTGGAAAACTTGGGAGATGAGGAGAAAAGAAGCTCTCTAAAGTAAAGAAAGAATTTTGATGGTAACAATTGCTTTCAAAGGTCGAGCTGGCGACACAGGCCACTGAGATTACAGACCTGGTGGTCGTGTAACACAAACGTCTTGTCAAGTCTATTAACCAATTCTTTTTCTTTCCCATTGACAGTTGGGTCATATTTATCTCAAGTATAAGCTAGTCTCCTTATCACAACCTTGTGATCACAAAGACATTTTGATAATGCCTGGCTGTAACTTGTAAGGGACAAAGACCATCCTACCTGCACCGACATTTTCGCTGTGGCACTGCTGTTTGTAGTGATCCTTCTTGTCCTGGCCACAGGCCCAAGTTCTAGAGTCAAGTCATGACCAAGAAGGCCAACCATGGAAAGCCTTCCACGAGACCATTGGGATAGCCTTTGAGTCGTTTTTAGTGCATGAAATTTCATAAAGTTTTTACTAGATAATTACACTTCCTGATTTTGTAATTAGTGGAAGTACATGCAATTACATAATAATTATGATAGTAATTACATAATTAAGATGTATAATTATGTAGTAAAAAACATCATGGAAATAAAACCATCTACTATGTAAGCACAATACCTTTGAAAAGTAAATTCACTAGCTCAGCTGTTTAAAAATACTTTTCCTCAAAATAACAAAGTGATTAGCTCACATTATGGTCGAAGTGCCTGACGATGGTTTAATAGTTGTGCCTCGATGATAGAAACATCTTTTAGAGGTGTGCTTGGGGTGAGGCTGGGGGGGAGGGGGTGGCGGTGACACACACACAAACACTGATCAGCTTTACCCTGCTCTGACCACTCTGAACTAGCACGCTTTTGCAAATGAGGACCATCAGCCACATCATTGGTGCGTAGGTATGGCAACGACATTGCCCTTATTTGTGTTGCTGTGTTTGTCGTAACAAAAGACAACAGAAGCCTGTTCGCTGACAAGAAGCAACAGGAGGGGACTGTCTCAAACGACTCATGCATCTGCCACCAGGGCATGCCTGTAAACCCATTTACATGGAGAGGTGAGAAAATGGAGTGGGGGGGGGGTTACAGAAATTGGCTGAAAGAAAAGGCACAGAAGTGTGTAGTTCTAATCTATGAATCTTTCAGAGACTACCAGCTTTAAGAGGATGATGGGCAAGATCCCGAGAAGGAGACCAGACCTCTCTACTAATGAACAGGGCAACTACGGTGCTGGTCTCCGGGAAAACCCCCTTTCCCTTCGGTCATGTGGCAAGGTCACTATTAGCAACAACAAACAACAACAACAACAACACATGTGCACATACCTTGCAGTATCCACAGAGACAAAGAAGGCAGTGTGAAAGGGCTCTCACCCGCCCATTGGAAAATGTGCATGATATTACTCAGGAAAGATGAAGCTTTCTAGCCCTGCTAACAGGGACAGTCTCAGAAACCCACAGGGGCTGCTGAGTCGGCATCAGCTCGAGGCAGTGAGTGTTTGGTTTGGTAGGAAGCAGAACAGTAGCACCACTGTAAAGTTAGCCACCATATTAAAAGTGAACTTTGAAGTACAATTTTTTAAAATGACAAAATATAAAGGAGTCCTGTTTTCGTTTTTTTTAAAGTCCTACTTCAGTGTCTTGAAATTGTTACAATCATGATGGATCGATGCTGTAATGAGGCTCAAAATGTGGGGGTGGGATGAAGACACCCACTAGACCCGTAAGGAGGGGTCCTTGGATAAAGTGAGTGGAAAACTTCACCCCTTGAGGTGGAAAACCTTACTGAAATCCTTGTTTGCTTTTACCTCGCTCCTGCAAGCAGAGCTTCGAACCAGGTCCTTTGGGTTTGGAGCGCTACCTGCTACTCACAAAGACAAAGTGACAGGAGCTTACAGCAATGAAAACAAGGCAGAAGAAAATGTTCTAAAATGGATGGTGGTGACTGCAATGCATTTTAATATGACTGAACTATTGACTGGAATGATATGTAGGTGATATGCCAACAACACTGTTTTAAAAAAAGAAAGTAGATGGAGAAAAACTCTCCATTAAAAATATTTTTTGGTGGGGGCCAGGAATGAATTCGAGAATACAGTTCAAAAGACTGGGGTTGTCATGCCAATTATACCGCCAACATGCGCAGATCTTCTGAAGTCTGCTGCCTATAGAATGATCATTTTTGAGCTTTACCAAAAAGATGGCCCTACTAGCATGAGAAAGACTTTCAATGAGATGGACTGACAAGAGTGTTTCCAACAATGGACTCACACTTAACACCCGTTGGGAAGACAACCGCAGGGCTGGGCAGTGTGTCACTGCAGAGTCCCTGGGAATTGGAGGGGGCTCAGGGACACCAACCAACAGCAATGACAATCAGATAATCAATAAAGGAAATTAGAAGCAAGCTTTAGTTGTTAAGAGGGGAGAGTCTCTTAAAAGACTGTGACTCATTTTCAAGCCGTAAATTGCCTGGGGATCTGGTTAAAATGCAGAGGCCTATTCAGTAGGCCCGATATTTTGCATTTCTCTTTTTTAAGTTAATAAATCATTCTATGGGGGCTCTTAAAACTCTTATAACAATCTATTGTATCAAATGCATTTGTACATATGCTGCCATCATCCTTTTCAAAATATTTTCTGTCTGCTTGAGCCCTTGGTATCAACTCATCCTTTCCCACCCTCCCTTCCCTATCCTCATGGCCACCTGATGAATTATAAACTATAATTTACATATCTTACAATGTCCACTGTCTCCCTTTGCCCATGTTTCTGTTGGTCATCTCCCTGGTGTGTGTGTGTGTGTGTGTGTGTGTGTCTGTACATTTGTTAGGTGGCAATCATTGTAATCGGTTCCCCGTTTCTCCCCCTACTCACCCCTTACCATCTTGGGTCCCTACTCCCAATATTTTGCATTTCTGAGAAGCTCCCAGGTAACATAGAAGCTGCAGATAGAGGGATTACAGTTTCAGTAACTGGAAAATAATGCCATAAGCCCAAACCCTGGCTTGTTTCTATGGATGCCATTTCCTTCCTTAATTGCTCACTTATTTGAAGACTGTGCTCTGAACTGCCCCTTCAGGGTCTCCTACCACACACATTTCTGAAACAAATCCAAGGGTTAGTCAAACTCAAACTCAAACCAAAGCGCAGATCGCTTTTCTCACTTCAAAAGAGGGCAGAAAAAGGCAACGGGGATTTTACATGACTTATGGTGAAACCTATATTTTCCTCTCAAGAAAACCATTTTATCCAATTATAACACTACCCTTTTAAGAAGCGTGATTAAAGTGCATAAGTGATGACGCCGGACTCGGAGAAGTATCTAGGGGTGGGGTGGGGTGTACTGGGGCTGTGCATGTGCTATTCCTTCTTAGTCATTAAAAGCAGAGGAAAGGCCCATCTCCTAAACTTGACAAGAGGTTTTCATTGGAATAATAACCGTTGGGCTCAAAGTTGTGGTGTAGGAACAAATGGGCCAGACCAGTGATCTCTGACACGGTTTCCTTCGCAACAGCTGGTGAGGATTTGACAGGGAAAATTCTAAGAAAGCCAATTGGTATAGAGAGGACTCCAGGGGCGCTTGGCTCCTTTTATTTCAGCACATCTAGCAATGATGAAACTCTCCCTTTTGCACTTTAGCGATTCAGGAAATGCGGCTGAGAGCCTTGGCGCTGAAAAGGGACCTGTCTTGAGACCCTCAGAAATTGCCAAGCTCCCAAATAGGCCAGAACATATTTATGGAAGATGTTTCCCTAAGGCCAAGGTGACACCACCATTTTTTAGGAACCTCTGCGCTCTAGCTTTAACGAGTTCTTTCTTTTTTTCAATGACTTTATTGGGGGCTCTTACAATATCATTTGTATCTTACATCATCTGTATCAAGCATACTTGTACACATGTTGCCATATTCATTTACAGATATTTTCTACTTGAGCTCTTGGTATAAGGTCCTCTTTCCCCCTCCTTTAATTTTTTTTTAATAAATCACTTTATTGGAGGTTCATACAACTCCCATCACGATCCATACATACATCAATCATATGCTGGCCACATTTGCACACTTGTTGCCATCATCACTCTGAAAACATCCTTCCTCTACTTAGGCCCCCAGTACCAGCTTCCCATATTTCCTTTCCCTCCCCTCTCCCCCCCACCATGAACCCTTAATGATTTACAAATCGTTATTACTTTTTCATATCGTACTCTGTCCAATGTGTCCCTTCACTCACTTCCCTGTTGTCCGTACCCCAGAGAGGTTATATGCAGATCCCTGAAACTGGTTCCCCAATGAGTTGTTTCTTCAACTGGAAATCAGTTGCCTTCCAGTCAACTCCAACTCAGTGGTCCCACGTGTGTTGGAGAATTGTGCTCCGTAAGTTCCCCCAGCAATGACCTTTTTTTTTCAATGATTTTACTGGGGGCTCTCACAGCTCTTATAACATTTAATACATCGTTTGTATCAAACATATTTGTACACATTATTGCCATATTCATTTCCAAATAGTTCCCTCTTGAGCCCTCAATGACCTTTTTCTATTGGGGTGAAAATATACCTAACGAAAAAATTCCAATCCAACAATGGTTGAATGTCTTCATGTTCAATCAGTGGCTGTCATCACGCTGTGGAACCATTATCACAATCCTAGTCCCAATTATTCCACCGCCATTAAAAGAACCTCCAAATGGTAATGCCTCCTTCTCTCCCACTCCTGGTACCACTGAGAAACTGATTACTATCTATGAAGGGTTTCACAGAAAGCTAGTGGGGAAAACTCATACCTTTTTTTAAAAAAAATGAATGTTTAAATGAATGTTTGAAATTGTGAATTTGCGGAGGGTCTTCTAGTTCAGACCACGAACTGCAATGACCAGTTCCAGCTCCTCGTTACCCCAGACCCACAGCTTCATATCGTTGTATTTTCCTTCGGGTTTTCCGTGAAGTTCCTGAAGCCCCTCTGTATTGGCCTATTTTGTATAACTGAGATCGGACAGTATATTGTCCCTGACTCAGCAGAATGTTTCCCAGGTTCATCCACATTGTGGCATGTCTCACCTGACACATTTTGCTTCTACAATCATTCATTAGCTGACTAAGATGGAGGTTGTCCCCACCTTTGGGTTACTGTGAATAGTGCTCCTGTGAACACCTGTTTCTGCCTGCAGTTCCTTTGGGTGTTTACCTAGGATTAGATTCATAAGGTTTTCAATGACTGATTTTTTTTGAAAAGCAGATCACCAGAACTTTCTTCTGCAGTACCTCTAGGTGGACGTGAACCTCCAATCTTCTCATTAGCCGCTGAGGACCTTCCCTATTTGCACCACCCAGAGGCCTAAATCCCAGCATTCCAATTCTGGCAGGTACAAGTGTGACACATAGAAAGAGGTTTATAGGAACATTGATCAGGAGGATCATCCAACTTCATATAGCTGACAGAGAATAAGAGGTATGCATCTTGAAAAAGCAAGGAAAGGAAATGAAGGAGAACCGAAAGAGAAAGGAAAGCTGCTTTCTAGGAATAAAGACAGAGCAGTAAAGTGAAAAGGCATTAGTTGTTACCCTCTTGGCTTCTAAACAATTGGGCCAGCTGGCGCTACAGCTCGGCTCACAAGCCACACCACACTTGGTTGCTACACGCTCTGCCTTTCCCCACCAGACACTAAGCTCCTCCAGGGCAGGGAGTGTTGGCCATCTTTGTACAAAGACAGCACCTCAATAAGGGGAACAGATTTTTAGAAAGAAAGAAAAGAAACCCAAACTTGGCTGGTCAAACAAAAGAACAAAAACATTAAAATACAGTTCAGCTGAGAAACATAAGAGACTTAATTTGGACAAATGGTTAAAGATTTGAATGAACTCAATTCTCCTCTCAAACTGCTCACTTCTCCCTACTCAGGCCGAGACAGCATGGGATAAAGCAAAAGCAAATGGGGCCATTATGTACTGCCATCCCGAGGAGGGAGCTTTCCTTCAGACACAGCTACTTGGTCCCTGTAAACCCTCCTCTGGATCCATTATGCCATCTGTGTACACACTGGAGCAGTTACAATAATGATCATACCAAAGTCACAGAAAAATGAGATTTTAAAAATGTTCGGTAGTTACAGTGAATATGCGGTAAACACACCACCAAAGTGAATAACGGTCTTTTACCATTTTAAAGAGCAGGGGAAAATATCAAATGGGGTTAATTCACATTATGGACTAATGGCCTTTAAGCCGTCGTTTGAAAGCCCCGAGCAGGAAAAAGCTTCAACAAGCGCTACTTTGCACCATAAAAATAAATAAACCCCTTTCAAATAATTTGTACCTATTTCTCCCCAGTCAAATTGCCAAGTTTCAAACAAAAATTAAAACCACCATCCAGTTACAGCCCTTAAAACATGGGCTTTTTGAGAGAAACGGTAAACCGATCTTAGCTAAAAAAAAAAAAAAGTCTCTAGGGACTGATATTGAAGAAGCGTCTGTGGGAAATAATGCCACAAGCCTGTCCTTGGTGACAGACGGCACATAGAACCCATTCTCAATACTGTAACTGTGTGTGACGACTGTCATTTTTCACAGGACTTTGATGTTAACATCTCTTGGAATTCTGGCCGTCATCCAAACTAGATAAATACACTTGGCCTCTTGGATCCACAGATTTAAAAAAAAAACTTATTTTGAGAGCAGATCTCCCTTGAAGAGCAAAGCAGAAGAGACTATTTCATGTCAAGCGATACAGTGAGAAGGGCATTTTACATCTATGTCACAGGACTTAAAAGGACCAGTCCTGGGATGAACCACAGCCTGGATCCGGCTCTCATTTCTCTACAACCATCCACAGGATCCAGGGAAGGGCTCCTGAAATTGGGCTGCACGCCGGAATTATCTACAAAATTTTCGAATAAAGGAAATTGCCTAAGCTCAGCCAAACACTTTCTGAATTTGAATCTTGGAGTTGTGGGAATCTCTGGATTCTCCACACATTATTCTAAGAAGTGTGGTTATCCAAAATGTCACCAGAACGCCTTCTCTGCTCGGAGCCAGGGGGTCGGCATGAGCCACTTTCCGTTTATACTCCCCCTTCCCCCCCAAAAATAACCTCATACTATTAATCATTGCAGGATGACCCGAAAACACCCGGGGTACGTACATTTCAACCAGATCACTCATTTCTGAATTGTAACAGGCCCCACCCCCCACTCCAAGTCAATTCCAACCCACAGCGGCAGCTCAAAGGAAACATCTTTGAGGCTTACAATTTTCATAACTGAGATGCTTTTGGGACATTTTGTGGACTTTGTGTCAGGAGCATACATTTATATCCTTCTTTTATTTTTTTCTTCAGTTTTCTGACAGAATAACCCACCAACTAGTGGGCTATTTATCTAGTGCTGGTCTTGACCTGATCTGCTGGGTGGTGCATTTATTACAAGTGAACAGAGAAGGTATCTTGATTCTTATATTTCACGGGGGCGGGGGGCAGTTGTAAACTATGTCAGGGTGCAGATGTTGTCTAGACTTGTCTCCTTTTGTCCAGCAGAGAAGCCCAGGTGGGGGAGTGGGTTATGCAATGAGCTGCTATCTACCAGGTCAGCGGTTCCAACCTCCCCACTATTCCGTGGGAGAAAGAGGAGGCTGGCTGTCTGCCCCCGGAAAATCTTGGAAACCAGTAGGGGCAGTTCTACTATGCCCTTTCATGCAACTACAAGTTGGAACCAACTTGATGACAGTGAGAGTTTGTCAAGCAAGCAGCTTCCAAGGGGTGACTCTAGTTTCATCTCGAGAGAAGCCATGCACATAGTCTGTGATGTTCTCCAGGCAGCAGGGCACGTCTCCAGTAGCTTTCCAAATGATCCTTCTAGTGGCATAGTGTGCTAAGAGTTGGGATGCTAGCAGCCAGGCGGGCCATGTAAACCTGCCAGGCATTCCTCGGGAGGATGATGAGGCCAGCTACTCTGTTCTATGGGGTCACGCAGAGTCAGCAAGACTCGCTGTCCATAGGGTTAGTGGTAAGAGTCAGCGGATCTCTTGAAAATTACTTATTAGGAAATATTGAGTTGGCAGGCCAATGGAAAAGAACTGAAAACCCAGAAATAAAATCAGCAGCCTACAGACAACTGATCTTCGATAAGGGTTCCCAAAACATCAAATGGGAAGCAGATGCCCTCTTCAACAAGTGGTGCTGGAAAAAAAAAAGGGATATCTACCTGCAGAAAAAGGAATGCAAGGCTCATCTCATTCCATGTACGAGAATAAACTCAAGGTGGGATCACAAGACCTCGAGGGAAAACCCATACTAGTAGGGCCATCAATGTGGAAATTGGGACCAACCGGAGAACTTTGGTGCAAGGAATACATAGGCTATCGGAAATAGGAAAGGACACAAACACAGAGGAGGCACAAATTGGCACGTGGGATGTACTGAAGATAGAACACCTTTGTACATACAAAGAATTCACCAAGAGTGTAATAAGAGAGCGCACAGACTGGGAAAACATCATTAGCAATGACACATTAGACAAAGGCCTTCTTCCTAAAATAAAGAATCCTCTGCTACCTTCAAAAAAGAAAGAAACAAAGTGCCCACTGTGGAGATGGGAAGAGGACCTGAACAGAAGTTTCACAAGGGCAGAAATCTGAATGGCCAATAAACATATGATCATTGGCCAAAAGAGAAATGCAAATTAAAATAACAATGAGATACCACCCAACACCCTCAAATATAGTCCAATTCAAAAAGTCAGAAAGCAGCAAGTCTATGAAGGGTGCTGGTGAGATAGGAACTCTCATCCACTGCTGGTGGGCCTGCAGGTATAAACAGTCATTATGGAAAACAATGTGGCAATATCTAAAACAGTTGGAAATTGAGCTACCATATGACTCAGCAATCCCCCTACTGGCCATATACGCAGAAGAGACAAAAAACAAACCATGACCAGACATCTGTGCTCTAGTGTTGCAGCCCAGTTCACAATTATAAGGAGTTAAAAACAACCCAAATGCCCATCAACTGACGAATGGATTAAAAAACTGTGGTACATACATACAATGGGGTACTATGTATCGCTAAAAAGCAGGGATGAACACATGAAGCACATCGTCGGATGGGAAGAACTGGAGGAAATTATGCCAAATGAAGTAAACCACACACAAAAAGACAAGTACAACATGAATCCGCGGAGGTAAACTTACCAAAAATGCAATAGGTGCATAGGAAAAAAGCAACAGTATATAGAAATCCTTGGGGGGAGGTGCAGGTTGTATGTCAGAGGCCAGACCAAAACCAGGGATATATATGGTAGCCAGCTATAAAGGTGTGTGGGGGAGAGGTAAGGGAAAAATTGGGTAGCGGGGGGTGGGGGGGAAACAGGGCACAAACATATCCAAAGGGAGGATGTTATTCACAACATCATTTGAGAAGAGGAACCAGACTTCAACCGGGTGCTCCAAGATGTGAGTGCAACATAGTGGCATGAATCAGGGAACCAGTAGAGCAGTCTGAGGGACTGCCCCAATGCCAACTATGTGGACAGCTGCCCCTATCCCCAGAAGAATTTACTTCAGAGGACAGCACTGAAACTACAGCTCAGGGAGAAGGACATGTCCAATCAGGGCACATGGGAGTAAATGAAGGGGGAGGAAGAAAAAAATGGAGTACATCCGGACCTACCAAGCCTTGATGATGATATTCCTGCTCAGAGAGGACCATATGGCCAGACCCCCCCTATGAGACACGACATCCATCACTGATGCACAGCCCTACAGGGGACAAACTGGAGACATAGTGAGGGAATTGTGGCTGATCTGACTCCATTACAACCAGGCAAAACACTTAGGGATTGCAACAGAACAGTAAAGGGATCAGAGCAAGGAAGTCCTGAGGGAGTACCTAAATTAGACTGTGGGGCCAGGACATGGCACCCCATCAGACTCCACCGGAAAACACCCCCAATGGTCAACAAACAGATCCTTGAACTATTTACAGGCTTTCTGTTTTTGTCATTTTTAAAAATTGTTTTCTTTTCTTGCTTTGTTTTGCTCTGTCTTGTTTTTGTGCATATTATTATCTCTGCAGGTCTATCTAGATAAAATGGGCTGGGTAAACAATGTAGAGAAGAAAACAACAGGACCAATGGTTCCAGGGGAACATGGGAGGTGGGGGAAAGGAAGTGGTGTTAACAAGCCCAGGGACAATGGAACAGCAAGTGATCCAAAATCGATGACAAGGAGGGTGTAAGAGGTCTGGTAGGGCTTGATCACGGGCAATGTAACCCAGAGGAATTACTGAAACTCAAATGAAGGCTGAGTATGATAGTAGGACAAGAGGAAATTAACAGAAAATAGAGGAAAGAATTAGGAGGCAAAGGGCATTTATGGAGGTCTAAATACAGACATGTACATATGTAAATATATTTTTATACGACTATAGGGAAATAGATCTATGTGCATATATTTATAGGACTAGTATTAAGGTATCAGATGGGGATTAGGTTTCCACTCAAGTACTTCCTCAATGCAAGAACACTTTGCTTTGTTAAACTAGCATTCATGATGCTCACCTTCTCAACGTGATTGCTAAAGACAAAGCAGGTGCATAAGCAAATGTGTTGAAGAAAGCTGATGGTGACTGGCTATCAAAAGATATAGGTTCTGGGTTCTTAAAGGCTTGAAGATAAACAGGCAGCCATCTAGCTGAGAATCACCAAAGTCCACATGGAAGAAGCACACCAACCTGTGTGATCACAAGGTTCTGAAGGGATCAGGTATCAAAGAACAAAAAATTTTATCAGTGTGAATGAGGGGGAGTGCAGAGTGGGGACCCGAAGTTCATATGTAGGCAACTAGACATCACCTTTCAGAAGGGTCACAGGGAGGAGATGAGGCAATCACAGTGCAGGGGAGCAACAATGAAACCTACAACTTTCCTCTACTTCTTTAATCCTTCCTCCCCCTTCCCCCACTATCATGATCCCAATTCTACCATACAAATCCAGTTAGACCAGAGCATGTACACTGGTACAGACAGGAATGAGAAAAAGCAGGAATCCAGGACAGATGAACCCCTCAGGACCAGTGGTGAGAGTGATGATACCGGGAGAGTGGAGGGAAGAGGGTGTAGAAAGGGGAAACCAATCACAAAGAGCTACATAAAACCCCCCTCCCTGGTGGGCAGATAACAGAAGAGTGAGTGAAGGGAGACATGGGGCAGTGTAAAACATGACAAAATAATAACAATTTATCAATTATCAAGGATTCATGACAGGGGACTTGGGGAGGGAGGGAAAGGAAAAAAGGAGGAACTGATACCAGAGGCTCAAGTAGAAAGCAATTTTTTTTGAAAATGATAATGGTAACAAATGTGCTTGACACAATGGATGGATTGTGATAAGAAGTCTACGAGCTCCCGATAAAATGATTTTTAAAAAGGTAAAACTTGAGTAGGTCTCAAATGTAAGGAGGAGTCTAGGGTTTTACCTCCCGAGTGTCTATACAGAACTCTAGAGAGCAAACTTGGAGAGCAAGATTACAGAAGCAGTAAAGGGGATTCCCCTTTACAGTGGTATCCAGGAGGATGCAATGGACCTAATAGAAATGCACAATGTACTCATCAGGGAACCAGTATTTAATCTCCGCAATTTATTACTGCCTTAAAAGGACTGTCCTTGGTTGTCAAAGAAAACCAGTTATTAATGATATTACAAGTTCATATTGGGTTGGACATTAGCCAAGAATGGAATTTCTAAAGCCTAGTTATTAAAGGACAAAGAGAATTTCTTGGCTATCTAAATTTTGCCTATTTGCTGAAAATATGTCCAAGTACTTACAAAGCTTTTGAAGAGAAGACACCAAGATCCTACGTCTCGAAGTACTTGACATCCAAGGATTGCAAGAGCATTTAAACAAAGCCGATTCAGGGGGGAAATAGATCATTTCTGCCTTATCTTCCAGATGGAAAAACTGGAAGCCAATTATGATGGGAATGCAAAGTACAAAGACCGATTCAAGGCCAAGAGATCAGCATGCTTTGGAAAATAACTTATTTTACTTTTGGGGGAGAGGTAGTGAAAATAAAACCAAGATAAAAATGAAGCTCCCCCTCTCCTGTGACAGAAAAGATGCTGGAGTCTCCAGCCCTAATGCCGTCCAACAAAAAGCTGAATTGACATTTTCTGACAAATGCTACTTTAAACACTCTGTAGGTAACTAATAAGAGAAATGTGTCCATTTGATTCTCTTCTTTCTTACAGGTAATAGAAAAGTTGCCAACATGATTTTTTTGGTTGGAGGAAAAAACCCAAGCCAAAAGACAACAAACAAAAATAAAAACAACTTCCACCCCACAAATCCATGTACTTGTCACGACATTTTCAAATACTTTAAAGTTATGTAGCAAAGCTTTGCTACAGGCCCATTAAACCCAACCATGCCTGCTATCAGGACTCGCCAGGGGTAGAGGGCTCCTGGCAGGCCCTGATCCTCTGGGCTGGCAGTGCCTCTCCATTCTCTGCAGAGGGAGTCAATAAAAGGGCACCACCCCATCCCTTTCTTTTCAAAAGGAACCTAGGCTTTCAGTGAACAGCGGAGACACACTCCAGGCCTATTTTTTTGGGTGGTAATTTCTGGTTTTTGTAGGCCCAATGATCACGTTGCCTATGCTTACTTTATTACAATTACTAAACTCTATGGAAAATAGCATTTTCAAAATATAGCATTTACAGAGTCGTTTTTGTGCGGTTCCTCCCCCCAGGGCCCTGCTTTACTAGAGAACAATGTCAGACGGGCTGTGGGGGTCGGAGCTGGGGATTCCTATGCCAACGCCCCTCTTGCAGGGGATCCCTCAGTCCCCCAGGCCCCTGCGGCCTGCTGCCGAGACAGCAAGGCCAAGCAGTACCAGCAACCTGACACAGTAGGTCTGGCTTTTATGATGCAAATTTCCACTTTAAACTCAAAGGTAATTACAGTATTTTAACGTACCTTTCTCATGATCGGTAGTAAGTTTCTCCTGTGCATACTCCACATCAAAAATGTGCCGGTAAAAGCACAGCTGGGTGTACAGGGACTTGTCAGAATACTGCAATATAACAGAAAAATAAATGAATACTACTATTGGA
>PVJH01000343.1:70000-97500 GCA_004026705.1 Nesogale talazaci
CAAAGTGGTTGTCATATCACTTTTCACATGGCATTCTTTTGCAGTGATGTGACAATACACCATTTTTTTACTCTCTCCAAGATTTCTCTGAGAGAACATAACCAGGCTTCTGTCTCTCATTTATAGGGATAGAGGTGAAATAGCTAAAAACGACACCTTTATTGAATCGAAAACAAAATGCTTCAGGGTTTATAGAGCTCCTGACCTAACCCCCATCCCCCCCAAAAATCTTTCTCTGACGACTTAGAAAGCTTAAGGGCCTTACAGAAGTCAAACTGTGCCAATGGCGCTTGAACATCAAATCAGGAAAGGAAATGGACTATGCCTAACCTATTCCCCGAAACTTATTTTTATTTTGGTCATTAAACTGTTCTTTGACCATTAGCATTGATAACCCAGATATATCTTTAAGTCGCAATGAAGGTATTTTAAACATCTTTACTTTCCCGCTCTCCTGAGCTTCCCACAAGACCATCACCAGCATCCTTGTCCGCATCTCCCATTTTTTATGACCCTTGGTACTCTTGCTAAGCCATCTTATCCCCACTTTGAAGGCAACCCTTCTTCTATCCTTGCTTCAAGATTCACTCGGCTTCTGCCTACGGCATGAGACCTCAGAGGCACCACCACTTCCGGGCAGCCTTCTGAGCCACTAGGTTTTGGATGGATCTGTCTAGTAACTAGACATACCCAGTCACCTCTCTCAGGCCCACAGTTTACCCTGGGTTGTCATCACCCACTTTCATAACCCTCATAGTCTTAGGATGTGAGCTCTGCAGAGTCCAGACCATGTGTAATTCCCTCTGTGACCAGAACCGGGGACACTGTGCAATGGGCCTGCAACGAACGTTTGGGGAAAAAGCAGCATCACAGCACCTCTTGCTTAGCCAGAACTCAATGCCTAATGACACAAGACTAGCTCTTTGGACTGACTACTAATGCTTCCTGTGTGTACCTCCCCATGGCAGACGGAAATTGCAAGAGGATTCTGGCCTTTGGTGTCACACTGCATCTGGTCTGAAATTCAGTTCTACCACGTACAGACTTTGGTGACCTTAGATGAACTTCGGACTAATCGATTCACACCTCAGCTTCTTCATCTGGAAAATGAGGCCAAAGAAAAGGAAGCTTCGCATGGAAGACACAGAAGGCACGGCAGATACATGATCATTCCAGAAGCCGTCACAGTAAAACCGGGAGCTTTGGGAGTCTTTGGATTAGCAGGCGCCATGCCCAACAAAGGTGGGCCCGAAAGCTTTGTCTAGAGAGTAGGTTTCAATCCATGACTATGGGTGCCCTTTTATTATAAATTGTTTAAAAAGGTTATTTGGCCAGTTATAATAAAGTTAGAATGTTCACATTCTAGCGGCCCTTCTCTTTCATGTAACTGTGGCGCAGTGGGTCTGCACTTGGTTGCTAATCTCACGGCCCACAATTCAAAGCTACCAGGCACTCCTCGGGAGAAAGATGGGGCTTAGTTACTCCCGTCAAGAGTCCCAGTGTTGGACACCCCATCCTGTCCTATGGGGTCGCTGTAATTTGGCAATAGTTCTAGGGCAGTGAGTTTAGAGTTTGGGTTTGGTAAGGCTGTGTAGAAATGATCCGTCTTAATTAGAAAAAGGTGATGATAAGCCTTATTTTCCCCCCTGCTTGACTGCTCCATTTGAGTCATTTCATTTGCAATATTTGTTCATGTCACATGCCCTTTTTTTTTCACAAATAGAGAAACAGCAGAGGGTAGGAAAAATACTGGTTTGCCAACTCCGCTGTACTTCTTTGCAAAAGAAGTACAAAATCATTTCCATAGGCTACAGAAATAACTTATTTGGATTACTTCAATTAGTTCTAATACAAAACATTGCCACCACTTCATTAATCAGCTGCTTGTGAGCGTTATGTACTTTTCCAAGAAGTCTTTTTTGTAATTTGATTAGAAAGAATGGTACTGTACTTTATCATCTGATTCAGCATGTCCATCAAGTAGACAATTTACAGCAAGTTCTTAATAACGATGGGCTTCAAAAAACAAAACAGTTTTCCCATTTCAGAATCCATTTTTAATATAGGGGAGGCATAAAGATAAAGTCCTTTTAAATCCCCCCCCAAAGTCTCTGCTAACACACGTGGCTGAATAAAGCATCAGGAAGTCTTTCTGTGCTTTAAGAGGCATTTCACTCTCCTTCTTCCCACAGACATTCTCTCCCCCCCCATGAATGATGCAGTAATTAAAACCTAATTATTATCCTCATTTTAAACAAAACCTAAAGTGAATACCAATTAATAACAACATACTAATGAGCATCTGCTGTGATGAAATTGAATATGAATGTGCTGCAAATTTCGGGTAATTTATTTATTTATTTATTTTTAGGGGGGAAGTGCCACTGGTCGCATTCTGCCGTTGGAAGATGATATAGAATGTACACCGTTTCCTACCAAGTCATTTTCCATGTGGCAATCTCCAGCTCAGCATACGGGGCTGCCTTCAACGCTGCACATATGGAAACATCCAAATGCTTGGCCCGGGGCCGTCACTGGGAGCGAGGCCCCTCTGGACTCCATCTGGCATTGACTGCCCCTCACTCCAGAAGTTTCTTTGTTCAATGGTCACTTGTTCAGGATAAGCCTCTGTGCCCAAAAGGAAGGATTTTAATTTGTCCTCTTGCCTGGGAGCTACACCCCAACGGACCTCTAAACACAAGATAGTAGAAGTCTTTCGTATCTCGGCGATGAAAGGGATCAAGAACAGGTGAAGCCACTGTGCAAAGTCCACTGGAGCTAGACGATGGGCTGTTGGTGCTTGTTGTCCAGGGCCATCAAGTTGGCTGCGACACAGCGACCCCACGTGCAAGGGACCCAAAACACTGTCGGGTCTGTGTCACCCTCACAGTTGATGTCCGAGCCCACTGTTGCAGCCGTTGTGTCCCATCCAGTTTGTGGAGTGCTCCTGCTACTTTACCCAGCGGGTGGACCTTTCCCAGGGACTGGTCTCTCCTGACAAAATACAGGAGATGAAGCTTCGTCACCTTTGCCTCAAAGGAGCATTCAGGCTGTGCTTCTTCCAAGACAGATTTGTTTATTCTTTGGGCAGTCTGTGGTCCTTTTGATATTCTTCACCAGCATCACAATTCAAAAGCATTGCTTCTTCTTCAGTTTTTCTTATTCAGTGTCCACCTTTTACATGCAATTTAAAATACCATGGCTTTCGGTCAGGTGCACCTTTATCAGTTTAGGGGCAGCTATGAATCATTCAGTTGGACAACACTTGGAGATCTTGAAGGGTCAAAGGAGCCATCTGGGTTCAGAGTCACTAATCTCAGCAAATCAAAGAGATACAATGTACAAACAGAAGGAGTTTCAACTCCCAGACTTAGGGTAAGAACAGGTAGGGGTCTTCCAGGCTGTATTTTTCAAGTGGAAGCAATTCAGGCCATTACAGGCTTTTTCCAAAGATCTGATTTTAATTTTATTTTTAAGTAGAGATCTATTTTTAAAAATTAAACACATGCACACTTACGTGGGTTATATACCAAAATGTAAGACATGTGAGTGTCCAAGCACCTTAGCTTGTGTTCTGACAATCAAACCAGAATAAAGAAATGTTTATAAAGTTTAAAGAGACATGTACCTTGATGGAAATAGCAGTCACCTCTTTTATAGACAGTTCTTATTAGAAAAAGAAAACCTCAGGTTTTGTGAACAAGATAATTTCTAGGGTTACTTTCCAGATTTAAACTTGCCCTCCTTCACACCTTATCTTGACTTTCTTGTTTGTAAAAGTATGCACTGGTCTCCCTCTTTCCCAGCATATTTGCCCAAAGATATCTACTTACTAAAGTACTATTTCTATCCCCCTTCTTACTCTTCCTCCCGTGAAAGGGCAATATTGACATCTAGAATGTTTGATCAGCTTTCTAATATCTTAATACTAATTCCCAAAGGGTCTATGATGAGTCTAATATCAGTCATTACAACAGTAAGCATACATGGCTACCAGAAATAAATTGAAGTATATTTTTTATGAAGATGGCTCCAAAAGTCAAGAAAGAAATCTCTGCCACTCCCCAAAGTGAAGCCAAAGCAAAGGAACGGATAGAAGACCAAGAACATCGTGGTAAGAGGCGGACACAGCCACAAAATAACAAACCCCCTGAGAAGATCTACGTGCCACCCATTTTCAGGTGGCCCAGGGCATTGAGGTTCCCAAACAAAATCCAATCCACAGGCCTGAAATCCTCAGAAGTATGCTTTTAGGAGAAGCAAGCTTGACCATGATGCCAGTATCCAGGTTCCTCCTGAATAAAGAGTCAGTCAAGACAAAATGGGAGATAATAACATGCTTGTGCTTATTGTGGATGCCAAGGCCAAAAAGCACCAGATTAACAAGTTCCATGGTGAGTGATGCCCCCAAAACAAAAAACAAACAAACAAAAGAAGTTCCATGATGCTGACATGGCGTAGTCTCTCACAAATACCTGTGACTACAAACATCTTCAACATAAATATATTCCACTGGCTCGTGTTTAAGAAGTTTTGGATGCTGCCAACAAAATTGGCATCATCTACATTGAGCCCCGCTGTGTAATTCTAACCACTTTTTCCTTCTCAACACACACACAAATAAATTGAAGTAGCATCTTTTTAGGATAAACATTTTTTTGAGGGTTTTTTTTTGGCATTACTGCTCTCCGGTGGTGGGAGTAGGGGGCCCAGCCCTACTGCTGGAATTGAACCTCCGTCCTAGTGGGCCGTAGTCTCGCGTGGGCCATAGTCTCGCGCACAACCACTATGCCACCAGGGCTCAGCCCAGATAAACATCTTTTTAATTTGACCTCATTGTGAAGATAAACTCTTGACTGGGTAAGATGTCAGAACACCTCTGCTTCTGATGGAGAAGCAAGACAAGGTTGTCATGGCTGACCCAAGCCACAGGATGTCAAAGTCAGCCTACTACCACACCATGTCACCCATTTATTCATCCAACAAACAACATCTACATGGTGGCAGACACTGATCAAGCTGCTAGGATAACATCAGAGCACAAGAAAGAAACGGTCTCAGATCTCATGAGCTTAGAGTCTGGTGTGGGTGTCTCTTCTCCAACAATGTAGCACAGTGAAATATGGAGACTGCTTCTAGTTCCTGGGTGGCACAAGCGGTTATGCACTGGACTAACAGAAAGGTCAGTAGTTTAAATCCATACTGAGGTGGCTTGGAAGAAAGGCCTGGTGACCTGCTTCCCTGATGTCCGTATTGAAAACCCTACCCGTTCTACTCTGTCCACATGGGGCTGCCAGGACTTGGAGTCAATGGTAACTAATAACAACAAACCCTTTGCCCGGGCAAGTTCTCATGGCACAGATCACCGTTGCCTTCCAGCTTCTGACAGAATTACTTACAGGTGTACTTCTCCTGCCACACGCTAAGAGGTCTTTGATGATCATACTCATTTTTCAATTCTTGACAATGTTTTTGCCAATTGCCTGCTCAATGACGGGCTGAATGACTTGGCGAACAGGTTCCACGATGAACCCTGCCTGAATGACGTCCCTCGTACCTGTCTAGTATGTTACGTATTTCAGGCCAATCATTCCTCATGACATCTCTGTGAGTTGGTGGTGCTTGAGGACTGGAATGACCGTCACAGGTTTGGCCAGTGGAGGAATTTGTTCTCGCCAGTTTGAAAACCTCTTAGAAACATACAAGGTTAAAATTAGACTGTGGCCTGCTAGGAACAAAAAGGCCACCAATTTTTGTTGCCATGAGACATCTAACATCTTGGCCCGAAATATTGGTTTGGAGTTAAGTGAGGCAACATTTTAAAAGTCATATGCCCAGGTGATCTTAAAAGACTTCTTGACTGCCACATACGCACCCTCTCAAGTTACGCTACAGGAGGGGCTTGATGAAGTTCAGCACGATAGATACGCCTGACATGTTCCAGTTTCCACATCACTTTCCTCTGCATTACGCTTTCCCCATTTGCTCTTCAACACGTGAACCAGTGATTCAGATGCTCCTCAGTTTACAGATAAGCCGAGGCTCAAGAGAGGTTAGGGGACTTGCCCTAGGGTCAGGCAGCTAGCTAGCAAGTGGCAGCGACAAGACCTGCTAGCAGGTTTTCAGTGTCCAAGCCCCTTGATCTTTTTACCATGCTCCTTTTCATTCATGCACTCTCAACGATGTCATTCTGTGTGTGAGCTAGTTATTTTGTGGCTAGACTTTAACCTGAAATGCTGGCATCGAGCACCAGGGAAGTGGCCTGTTACTAGGCACCTGGTGCTCCACTCAAGCAGGCTGGGGCTGTGTAGGGGTCGGGACACAGAACACCTTGGGTCAAAGGGGCCAAACCCAGGGCCACTGCCTGGGGTGGGCAGAGACTGCAAGGACAAATGAGCCCAACAGAAATGTCTGCTACCAGATACCACTGCTGTACCCAGGGATCGAGTGCCTAATTTTGTCCATTTAATTTTATGAATTTTAGAAATTGCGCAATTCATCAGAAAGAGGTCCAAATTTGAGCTGTCGGGAGTAAAACTTATGTCCCACACAGCATCACTGTGCATGCATCTCAGGAGGTTTTTGAAATACCTAATAGGACACAGGACTGTTGGCATCAAGTTGGGTACCTTGCCTACCCCCCACCAAGCAAGGAATCTCATGCCTAACAGGATCTGATCACTGTAATCTACTGGGATTTCATTGGCTGATTTTGGGGGAAGTTGATCACCAGGATCTTCTTTCTAGTATTAGCCTATAAGTTCTGCTACAATTTGTTCGGCATCATAGTAACAGCAGACTTCCACTGTCAGACAGGTGGGTGGCTGTGTTTGAGTGATGCAGGTCAGGAATTGAACCTGAGTCTGCTGCATGAGAGGTGAGAAGTCATTTACTAAGCTACGACTGCTCCTAAAAAGCAAGGTCAAATAAACGCTTCTCAGGTGTAAAATGGAAAAAGAAACACATCACACCAAGACACTCTTTTTTTTTGGGGGGGGGGCATCACTGCCCACTGGTGGGAGTGAGAGGCCCAGCCTTGCACCTGGAGAGCTGCTGCTAGATTTGAACCGCCAAGCCTCTGGGCCGCAGTCCCACGCACAACCACTACGCCACCGCGGCTCAGCCACAAGGCACTCTTATAAAGACTGAAGGGACTTTAAGAAGTCTATGGAAAAATGAAATTAGAAACATGAACTTTGGAAGCCCTCTTGTATGTATAAAACCGTAGGAAGAGCAGTGAGACACAATGAATGTTAAGTAATTGGTAATGATTAGTGCAATGCTTTATTAGTGAATACTTGCCTTTAAAGCAAATCTGTGGGTTGGGAACCCTGTGGGGAGGGTCAAATGACGCTTTCACAGGGGTCACCAGACTCATAACAGTAGCAAAATTAATTATGAAGTTGCAATGAAAATACTTTGATGGTCCAGGGTCACCACAACATGAGGAACTGTATTACAAGAGTGGGCAGAATTGAGGAAGGTTGAGAACCACTGCTTTAGAGAGAAGTGCTCTGAATACAAACTTGCAAGACCTTCATTACATCTGGTAAGCTTCAATTATGAGGCGGGACCACTCTTTTAGCTGGAAAGATGTGTCAAAGTATTTTCATTGCAACTTCATAACTAATTTTGCTACTATTATGATGATACAAGCCAATCATTTCCTCTTTTTAGAAGAAAGACTGGGTTGCTGGCCAAAGCACAGAGAGGACCACAGGGCCGGCCACATTGGGAGAAACAACATCCCTCACTGACCCATAGCGCTACGGGGTACAACACTGGAGACACAGTGGGGGAATTGTGCCAACCACACCACAGAGAGGTGAAACACTAAGGGTGTGCAACAGAACAGCAAGGGGAACAGAGCAAGAAAATCCCGAGGGAATACCAAAAATAGACTTTGGCCCAGGATGTGGCACCCCATCAGACTGGACCTGAACATACTCTTAGAGGTAAACAAACAGACCTGGAACTATTTACAGGCTTTTGGGGGGGAGGGGCATTGGTTTTTCATGGTCGCTGTCTTCTTTTGTGCTCTGTTTTGTTTTCTGTTCATATTATTATCTCTGCAGGTCGATCTAGATAAGACAGGCAGGATAAACAATTTGGAGGAGAAAACAACAGGATCAATGGTCTCTCCGGGACATGGGAGAGGAGGATGTGGGGGAAAGGAAGTGGGTGTTACCAAATCCAGAGACGAATGAACAAGAAGTGATCCAAAATCTATGGCAAGGAGGGTGTTGGAGGCCTGGGAGGGCTGGATCAAGGACAATGTAACCAAGGAATTGCTGAAACCCAAATGAAAGCTGAACATAATAGTGGGACAAGAGTTATGTAAAAGGAAATAAAGGAAGGAACTAGAAGGCAAAGGACATTTCTAGAGGTCTAACTACAAGCAAGTACATATGTAAATATATATACACACATATATATGTATGACTATGGGGAATAATCTATGTGCATCTGCCTATAGGTTTAGGATTAAGTGTTAGTATTTAGGATTGAACTCAAGTTCTCCCTCAATGCAAGAACACTTTGTTCTATTATACTGGCATTCCATGATGCTCATCTTCACGACACGATTGCTGAAGACAAAGCATAAGCAAATGTGAAGAAAGCTGATGTTGCCCAGCTATCAAATGATATGTGTCTGGAGTCTTGAAGATAAACAAGCAGCCATCTAGCTGAGAAGCATCAAAACCCACATAGAAGAAACACACCAATCTGTGTGATCACAAGGTGTTAATAGGATCAGGTATCTGGCATCAAAGAACAAAAAATCATATCATTGTGAATGAGGAGGGGTGCAGAGTAGAGAACCAAAGCCCATCTATAGGCATCTGGACATCCCGTTACAGAAGGGTCATGGGGAGGAGATGAGCCTGTCAGGGTACAGCATAATACTAATGAAACATACAACTTTCTTCTAGCTCTTTAATGCTTCCTTACCCCCCACTATCATGACCCCAATTCCACCTTACAAATCTGGCTAGGCCAGAGAATGTACCCTGGTAAAGATAGAAACTGGAAACACAGGGAATCTAGGACTGATAACCCCTCAAGACCAATAATGAGTATCAATACCAGGAGGGGAAGAGGAAGGTGGGGGGAGAAAGGGGAAACTGTCATAATGATCTACATATAACCCCTCCCTGGGGGACAAGTAAGAGAAAAGTGGGTGAAAGAAGACATTGGACAGTGTAAGATATGAAAAATAATAATTTATATATTATCAAGGATCTCTGAAGGAGTGGGGGGGTCTGGGGGAGGAAGGGGGAAAATGAGTTGATAACAAGGGCTCAAGTAGAAAGAAAATGTTTTGAGAACTATGATGGCAACAAATGTAGAAATGTCATTGGCACAATGGATGTATGTATGGATTGTGATAAGAATTGTAAGAGTCCTCAATAAAATGATTTTTAAAAAAAGTATGGGCTGTTAAAACTTCAAATATCATTTCTTATAAAGAAAAAAAGGCTTTACTTAATTAATATCTCTCTTCAATGGGTTGGAACAGAACATACTTCCCTGCTTTTAATTTCTTTATAGCTAATATGCCCACTTGGTTTAAAGTACTGCCATCTTCTAGGAGACAGGAACTTCATAATAAATATCTCTGGGATTTGGAGATTTGAGCATACTCAGAGAAAATGAGGAAATCCACAGCATAAACTTTTCAGGGGAGGAGGGAAGGTTTTAAGTAAAAGCCAAGGCATTTTAAACCATTCAATGTGCAAACATGGAAATAGGGGACTTAGTGTGGTTTTTTAATAGGAACACAGGAACTAGAGAGGCTTGACACCACAACCCTTACTGTTTACAAAAGGGCATCAAGGAATTTGTGGGAAAATGAAAAGATAATGGATTTGTCCAGGGACTTTTGGAAGCTCCCTTGTATATGATCTTTGGCAATGAATCAATTATTTAGCCTACTTCCACATCTGTACAAGAGGGATATAGACAGGAACTCACAGGATTATGTGCAGATGGTCACTTTAAATAGAGAAAATATTTAGGACCCCCCAAATATTTATAACAGTGCCTGATACAGAGTAAGTCATGTTTGCCTTAAATCTTCTCTAGCTATTCAATTTGGCTACAACTTGTATTCAATCTATCTCTTCGATTTTTCTATTGCTCTGTGGTCTTTATATGTCTCAGCCTAAGATGGGAGTTTCACCCTTGAAAAGGCACAAGAAGACTAACATAACAGCCATGGAAGTAGTTTGAAATATGACTAGAAGCTTCACAGAACTTCAGAAACATGTAACAATATACTTCAAAAATTATGCTGGCGAATATTTTAAGAAAAAGTGGCACTACTGTAGTTTTTTTCTTTTGGGTCATTTAGCACTTTGAGAGAGAAAATGAGGAACTAGATTTTGGAGCTGAAATTTCAGATTTCTTTGGCGAGCATTCTTCATGTTTCTTTTTTTTTTCAGGTTAACTACCAAGGGTGGATGAATAGAACAATGGAGGTGGCATGACTTCCAGAGTCGGACAAATCCGGCTTCTGACTTCTGTCAGCTGAGGCCTTAGATAAGTTCCCTAACTTCTTTAAGCTTTGGCTTCTTCATTTATAAAACACTCAAGGAAATGTACAGATTGAATCTGATGACACACAAAAAAAGTGGTTGGCACATGGCTATCAGAAGATATAGCATCTGGGGTCTTAAGAGCTAGAAGGTAAATGAGCGGCCATCTAGCGCAGAAGTAATAAAGCACACATGGAAGAAACACACCAACTTGTGTGATCACAAGATGTCGAAGCGATCAGGTATCAGGCATCCAAGAAAAAAAAAATCTTATCATTGGAAATGAGGAGGAAGTGCAGAATGGGGACCCAAGACCCATCTTTAGGCAACTGGACATCCCCTTACAGAAGGATCTTAGAGAGGGTTATGAGTCACTAAGGGTGCAGTGTAGCAATGAGGAAATATACAACTTCCCTCTAGTTCTTAAATGCTTGTCTGTCCCACTATCATGATTTGAATTCTACCTTACAAATTCAGCCAGACCAGAGGATGTACAGTGGTACAGCTAGGAACTGGATACCCAGTGAATTCAGGACAGATGATCCTTTCAGGACCAATGATGAGAGTGGCGACACTGGGAGGGTGGAGGGAAGATGGGTTAGAAAGGGGGAACCGATTACAAGGATCTACATATAACCTCCTTCCTGGGGATGGACAACAGAAAAGTGGGTGAAGAGAGACGTTGGACAGCATAAGATATGACAAAGTAATAATTGAATTATCGAGGGTTCATGAGGAAGGGGGAGTGAGGAGGGAAGGGGGGAAGAAATGAGGAGCTGATTCCAAGGGCTCAAGTGGAAAGCAAGTATTTTGAGAACGAGGACAACAAATGTACAAATGTGCTTGACATAATGGATGAATGTATGGATTATGATAAGAGTGGTATGAGCCCCCAATAAAATGATATATTTTTAAAAGTGGTTGGCAAAGGTCTAACATCTGGCACCAGCGAAGTCTACATGAGAACTGCCTAACACACCTTACCAGTTGCTGTCAAGGTGCTTGGCTTATGTGGCCTCCTGCGTTTCAGAGTAGAACTGTTTAGGAGACAACCCTGGGCTTTTCCAGGCCGTGATCTTTCAGAAGCAGATCTATAGGCCTTCCTTAATTCGCAGTCTAGTGTTTAACTGTGTGCATCACCTAGGAGCTCCCCAATAGGGCTTAGCTGTTAATATTTGCCCTAATTCTGTAAGATCTTCCACTGCATAAGGACAGTTGAGAAGCATTGCTACAGTGATGCATGGGGCTGTCCCAAACAAAATGTCTTGAAACATATCTCTGTGAGCAGGGGGTTGTGACAGGAGAGAGTGACAGGTCCTCTCACTAGTTCACCTATCTTAGTCTCATGCACGAAAACTCAAAAACCCAAACTCACCGTCCATCAAGTCAGTTCTGATTCAAAGCAACTCTCTAAGACGGGGTAGCCCTGCCCTGTGGGTTTCCCCGACTGTAACCCCTGATGGGAGCAGAAAGGCCTCCGAGTGGCTGGTGGTTTCCAACTGCAGACCTTGCGATTAGCGGCACAAAGCAAAACCACTACGCCACCAGGGCTCCCTCAGTCTCATGACGGGGCCTGCAAAAATAGGTCCAGTCAAAATGGTGGCTCCCAGTAGGGATCGGCTGGGTCTGTTAAATTCAAGGCAGAGAGACAAGTCAGTCTATGGGCAGATGTTTTGGGGGGGATTTTCTTGATAGACACAGGATGATCTTGGGGGTGGGAGATTATGAATTAGTTTTAAGAAAAGTGAAAATTGCATCCATGAGACAAAGGCCAGGAAAGTTGTACTAAGGAATTCCAACTCCACTTCCACACACCCCCCTACACCATAAGCAATGCACCTACTGTTCTAGATGAATTAATGTTTTATTAAGAGATTATTTTATTGGGGGCTCTTACAACTCATAACAATCCATGCATCAATTGTATCAAGTATATTTGTATATATGTTGCATTATTTTCCAGACATTTCTTTCATTTTTTAGGCATCACTGTCCTCTGGTGGTGGGAGTAGGAGGCCCAGCCTTTGCTCCTGTGAGCTGGAATTGAACCTCCATCCCAGTGGGCCGCAGTCCAGCGCACAACCACTACACCACTGGGGCTCAGCTAGACATTTCTTTCTTGGTATGAGCACTTCTTTTTTCCTCCAACCCCTACCCTGATGATCCCGACAAATTATAATTAAAAAATAAATTATTTTTTCAGGGGCTATTGTAACTATCCATACATCAATCACACAAAGTAAATTTGTACATATGTTGCCATCATTTCCAAAACATTTTCTTTCTACTTGAGCCCTTGAGCTCCTCTTTTTCACCTTCCTCTTCTACCCCCATGAGCTTTTGATAATTTGTAAATTATTTTATGTTCATATTTTACAACATCTGCTATCTTCATTCACCCAAGTTTCTGTTTTTCATCCCCTTGGGGTAGGGTTGTTGTACATTGATCATTGAAACTGGTTCCCCCTTTCTCCCTCCACCTTCCCCTTACACTCATGGTATCGCGATTCTCATTATTGGTCCTGAGTGGATTTACCTATCCGGGATTCTGTGTGTCCACTGCTCCTATCCATACCAGTATACATGCTATACATGCTCTGGTTTAGCCAGATTTGTCAAATAGAGTCGGAGTCATGATAGTGGGGGGGTGGGGTAACAGGGCGAGGAGCAGGGGAGCATTAAAGAACTAGAGAAATGTATGTTTTGTCATTACTATACTGCACTCTGGGTGATTCCTTCCTTGTGATCTTTCTGTCAGAGGATGTCCAACTGTCTACAGATGGACTTTGGGTCTCCATTCTGACCCCACTCACATTGAAATGGTTGTTTGTTTGGAGTATTCTGATGCCAGATACCTGATCCCGTTGACACGTTGTGGTGTGCTTCTTCCATGTGGGCTTTGTTGCTTTCCTGCTAGGTGGCCACTTGTTTAACTTCAAACCTCTAAGACTCTAGACTCTAGACCAGCGGTTTTCAACTGTGACCCCTTCGAGGGTGGAACGACCCTTTCACAGGGGTTACCCGACTCATAGTAGTAGCAAGATTACAGTTGTGAAGTAGCAACAAAAATAATTTTATGGTTGGGGGGAGTCACCACAACATGAGGAACTGTATTAAAGGGTCGTGGCATTAGGAAGGTTGAGAACCACTGCCCTAGATGCTATATCTTATAACAGCCGGATACCATCAAAAGGCTTCACATTTGCTTATGCACCCATTTGCCTTTGGGAAGGTGAGCATCACAGAACACCTAGGTGAATTTTGTTGGGAAACCTTAACCCGCTCACCCTCCAGCCCTGCTCTTGCCCCTTCAGCCTTCTTTTTGTTCTCCAAACTCAAAAAATATTGAACAGGAACACGATTTGAGTCCCTCCCTTGAGGATGCCCAAAGTGTTGTTTGATGATGATGTAAATGGAACAATGAAGAATTCTTTAAGGAAGGAAGGGTTAGAGATGGAAGCATTGTCCCCAGAAGGGTATAGACCTAGAGATATAGACCCAGGAGGATATGTTGAGAAACATTAGCTTTATGGTTTAATAATTTCATTTAAGAAGAATTTCTATGATTTGTAGCAGCACTATTTGAAGTCCTCAATAGCATCCTGTTTCTGAAAGAAAGAATTGTAAGATACAATTACTGTTCTTGCTAACCATTTATTTCTCTTTCCATAAAATGTTGTCATTGAATCGGCAGGGCTTCTTATCATGGAAGGTATGATCCCAGACAAAATAAAGTAGGCAGAAACAGATTTAACATTTATGCCTTTTTTGTCCTACAGAATTACTGAAGAGTCCATTCTTCATCTGATGAGACAGTTTGGTCATGCTCCTCTGACAATAGAATAAATTATTCAAGCCCCAGCCGGGCTGCTGCACTCTAAACCACCACCATTATAAAAAGGTAAGAGAGCAGCAGCCCCCACCGAGAGACCATTTAGTAAAGTCTAATGGTTCAGATTTAAGAGGCCATATAGTTATTAGTATAATTCAGTTGCTGAAACCTAAACCAAAAATCCACTGCCATCAAGCTGATTCCAACTCATAGTGATTCTCTAGGGCAGCGGATCTCAACCAGTGGGGTCATGACCCCTGGGGGGGGGTCAAACAACCCTTTCATAGGGGTTGCCCAATTCATAACAGTAGCAAAATGACAGTTATGAAGTAGCAGTGAAAATAATTTTATGGTCGGGAGGTCACCAGAACATAAAGAACTGTATTAAAGGGCCGTGGCATTAGGAAGGCTGAAAACCACTCCTATAGACAAAGCAGATCTGTCCTTGTGAGTTTCTAAAAAGATTAATCTTTATGGGAGCACAAAGTCCCATTTTTCTTCTATGGAGCAACTGGTGGAATCAAACTGCCGACCTTTTGGTTAGCAGCCCAACACATAAGGTATCAACCCCATTACACACACGGCAGTTGTCTCATAGTTTTCCTGTATGGATATTCTTGACATAGGAAACTATTCAGTAACCTCCCAAGTGCCATCAAATAAATTTTTTAAAAAAGTTTATTTTAAATCCACAAAAGAAAGAGTTTTTATGGGCATGCATGTATACTACATGAATTCCTTGTCTCCATTCCTCCAGTTTGCCAGACTGATCAAAGCACAGCAAATTTGGAACCAACAAAAAATCCGCTGGCTGCTCTCTGCCCTTTTAGAGTGCACTAGAAATTATAGTGTTAGGTACTGGCTTAACTCAAAACTGATTTTTTTAAGATACAGAATCTGGTCATTTTTTTAAAACTAAAAGTTTACCTACACTGCCCTCTATATTCAATCTGAAAGCAAATCATTCTACTGAGAAATGTTGCAACAAATAAACAAGCTAACAGATTTTCCTGAGAACACAGCACAAAGTACTTTCACCTCAAAGAAGCAAAGATTTTCTTTGGAAAAAGGGGGAAACCAAACTCAGCCACATCCCCACTCTCAGTCTCAGAGTAGGAAGCTCTCCCTTTGCAAGGTAAGCCCTTTGATAACATAGACCCACCTCATGATTTGGCTCATTTCACCATGCTTGGCAGATACAATTTTTCTTACAAATTGAAGATTTTGCGGCATCATTTTTCTCCCAACCATATACATTCGTTCTGTGCCTCTGCGTGATCTACTAATTCATGTTTAGTCATGATGCCACCGCACATATCACAAACTACAGTGTAGGATAAACAAAACTTTTATGCAGTGGGAAACAAAAATAAATATGTGTGTCACTGGCTGTATTGTGATGGTCTGGACTCGAACCCACAGCAACTCCGAGGTCTGCCCGATTCCCTTAATGCACTCTCTCCCTTTTTAACAACTCCCAGGTTCCTGAGGTGGGCTAACTTCCAGCTTCAACAGATTTCAAACCCATCCCAGTGCCAGTCCTTCAGGACTCCTTTCCATATTCAATTGTATTCTACCCAGAGTTTGTGCAAAAAGTACAGGCATCAACAACTCTTCCTTTGTTCTGAAGTGTACACTCTGCCTGGATCTTAATGAATCCATGGTAGAGTCCACAGACGAGAAACAGCAGCATGTTTCTTTCTTGTTTCCTCTTGGCTCTAACTATCCAGTAATCCTCCATGACTATAATAGAAGTGCCTCGATCTCTATGCTCGCAGGTATGCTTTGCTCCAGTCATTATCACCACCTAGAGAGTCTTGCCCTTTAGCCACTGGCAGAAATCTCTGCCAGCACCTGGGCTATAAGCACAGTGGTGTGTAATTATTCCAAGGCCAACAATCGAGTTCCCAGTTCTTCTTGCTCGACTCATACGTCTTCATTTTTAGCAGTTTGACAACTAAGTAATCCTAAATAAAACAGGTCCCTGTACCTGTGACTTGCTTCTAGTAGTTATTCTTGAAACAATGGTTCAGTGTTGGGAAAATAAAACATGACATTAGTCCAATGTCACATCACTCTAAAAGTCTGGAAGGACAGGAAGTGGAAATAATTGGTTCAGAATTCATCTCCTTTCCCGTGAATTTCATGTGCATAGGACAGTAGTTCCTCAAACATTTCCTGGGGAATATCTTTGGGTAAGGCCTGGAGTCTTGCCTACGGAATTCAGCTTCGAACACTTTAAGGCTGGTATTAGAGCCCTCTGCTCTTCTAACAGGCCAGTTAGTTTTGTAAGGAAATGCCAAGGTCATTCTTAGTACATACTCAGCTGAAGGTGAGTAAGTGAATGTGTTAAGCGTAGGGTGCATGTATGCTCAATGACTAACCGACAGACTGGCAGTTCAAATCTGCTGAGGGGCATTGCAGAATAAGAAAGCCTGGTGGTATGTGACTGTAAAGATTACAGCCAAGAAAATCCTATGAAGCAGTTCTACTCTGTAACGACAGGGGGTTTACCACGAGTTGGAATGGACTCGATCGCAAAGGGTTATGTTTCTTATTTATTTATTCTTACATGAAATAGGGTATAATCACAACCATTGTACAGTAAAATAAAGGGACAGCAAACATCTTTACCAGTACATTGTTCTCCAGTGACACCATAGGTGGGCGGGGCCTCTAGCAGAAGTCCCTGGAGGTCCTTGGCTCCTTCAGTCATCCACACTAATCTATTTCACCTTGCTCAAAGGTAGTTAAACATTCATGAATGTAAAATAACCTTAACCAGTAATTTTCAACCAGGAGAACAAAAGGGACTTGATTGAAACAAATTTACATTTCCAATTATTATTACAAAAATTTAGAAACTATACACTTTTGGTGTGTGGTCTGTTTGTTTTAAAGCCTCACCCTTAACCGACAGGCAGGGCGAAGTATAAAGGGGGGTTCCAGAATGCTGGCTCTAGGGAGCGAGAAAGTGAAAACAAACCACACTGAAAGTCTCTGGCTCCCTTCAATGCTTCAATGTTTCTCACAACAAATAAAAGAGAAGAATGGTAACTGCAAGCAAACAGATGTCAAAGAACACTTCTTGGGCCCCACTCAAAGCACTGCCGTGTTTTCAAAGTTTTCGATTCTTATCTGAATGATCAGAACCTCTAGGAGTGGCTTGACATGCCCAGTCCATCAATTTTTAAACCTAGGCTAAGGAAAGACTTTCCTTCATCTTTTTTAAACTTTAGCAATAAAAATATTAATATTTTGCTCCTGGAAAGGAATTTTTGTCATAGACACTTTCCCCTTGATAAAAAGGCTCAGTTGTAACACATCTTGTTACATCTACTTTTCTTATAAGCAGAACTGAGACCTACCTAATGGTGGCCAACCTGTCTGACAAGTGAGCCAGAGAGGAAAAGGAACATTGCTATGTCTCCACAGACATCTTTCCATTTTACATCTCTGAAGCAGAGTTCTCTTCTCCTCACCAGACTATGTATAGAATTACAATTGATTCTTGTTTGTGTACCTTGATATCTTTTTTTTTTTTGGAGGGGGCATCACTGCTCTCTGGTGGTGAGAGTAGGAGGCCCAGCCCCACTGCTGGAATTGAACCTACGTCCCAGTGGGCCGCAGTCCCGCGCACAACAACTACGCCACCGGGGCTCAGCCCATACCTTGATATCTTATGATCTTCCTAAACCTCATTTAGAAAGGCTAAAAGTTTTAAAGAAATGTTTCTAAGATTCCTAGAGATTTGCTAAGAAGACAAGCGAGTCCTGACACTAGGAAGTCCCCCCCTTCCCTTTCCAGTTTCTATGTCTCTTCTTCCTTATCTTATTACATTGACTAGGATTTCTAGCACAAGGTACAGTGATCACAGAGGACATTATGCTACCCTTGTTCCAAATCACAGTGGACAGGCATTTGATATTAAGTATGATGTTAGATATAGGTTTTGGTTAGATGCTCTTTTTCTGACTGAAGAAATTTCCGTCTAGTCCAAGTATATTGAAAGCCCCACTCCACTCCACCCCACCTCACTCATATCATAACTGTAAGTTGAGTACCATTAAAGACATTTTCTCTACCAGTTGATATGACCATGCTTTCCTTCATTAGACTGTCAATAGGGTAGATAATATGAGTGTGGGTTGATTTTAAAGATCACATTTGCCTTGCAGTCCTGAGATAATCCCCACAGTCATGGTGTGTGTATATATGTGGTAGAATCCAGGCTGCCAGTCAAGAGATAGCCAATGAGGCCTCTGTGTGGGCATGGCCTTCCCCTAAGGATTTTGGGAATTCCTGAATTTCTTCCTTAGAGGCAGGAGACAGACACTTCACTTTCTGCTCACTCCCTGTAAGACTCTACTGATGAAAAAGCCACATGAAACTACCCTGATGCAACCAGACTTCTGAAGTCTAAAAAGACACAGAGACCCCTGCCTAAGATGCTTACAATGCCACTGAACCAGAAGACTTCCAACCCACTGGCCTGTGATCCTCCTGCATTTGGCATCTTTGCATGTATTTCTTGAGTCTTAAGAGGATTTTTATAGATTGGTTTTGGACATATGGGCTAATTTTGGACTTATGGGCTTGATCTGGGCTGGGACATTTTCTCAATATTCAACTGCTCTTGTATATAAACCTCTTTCTTATAGACATACATACATATGAGTCTCCTTGGATTTGTTTCTCTAGCCTACCTGGACTAACACAGTGTACTATTCTTTTAACATATTGCTGAATTCCATCTGCTAATATTTTATTGACAAATTTTTTCATGGGTCACGAGGCATATTGGTTTGTCAAACTACCTATCTGGTTTTTATATTAGGGCAAGGCTGGCTTCACAAAATGAAAGGGATATTTACTATTTATCTAACTTGTCTCTATTCATTTTCAGGAAGAGATTATGTTGAACTGGTGCCATTTAAATATCTGGTAGAGCTCATTACTGAAATCATATGGCCTCAGAGATTACTTTTACATAAGTTTATACAAAAGTTTTCAACTATGAATTTGGTGCCTTCTCTCTTTTAATCCTTAGTTAATCTGGCTGGTGATTTTTCAATTTTATCAGTCTTTTCAAATAATTGGCTTTAGGTTTTGTTGATTTTAACTATTTTCAATCCCAATGCGCTGGCCTTATTTCTATTTCCCTGCTCTACATTGAATTTATTTTCACTTCCTTTACTATTTTATTAAGGTAAAAATTCATATCTTTAACAATAACTTTTTTAAGAAGCATTTTAATGTTATCAATCTCCCTCAAAGCATTGCTTTAGCTGCAACCATCCTATTTCGTTCTGTGCGTTATTTTCTTCCTTAGAGATAGACACCTTACCTACTTTACTGTGTAAAAATACAGTATCTTTGAACTTGCTATTTAAATAATTAAAAGAGTCTACAATGCATGAATCCATGATGAATAAGTAATTCCATGATCATTACAATCCTAGGAATAGGCCTACTCTGTATTACAGCATGTATCACAGTAAATACTGCCTCACTGTTTGGCTTGTGAGGTGTCCTGGTGGCGCCTATTAGGTTATGCAGTAGCCTGCCAAGTGTAACTTCAGTAATTCCAAGTGCTCCCAGGGAGAAAGATGAGGCTTATCGCTCCTATAAAGATTTACAGCTTCAAATATCCATTGGTTCCATTGAAGCCCATTGGGTTGAGAGAAGTTGGAATCAACTCAATGGCAGTGAGGTGGTTTTTTTAAAAGTTTGGTTTGTTAGATTTGCATTTTCATACAATTAAAAATATTTCCTTTCTAATGTTCCTTAAGATTTCCTCTTTGATCCATAGACTATTCGGGAGTATGTTGTTTCGCTTCCAAGTATTTGAAGATTTTACAGGTATCTTTCCTTTGCTGATTTCTAGTATGATTGCATCGTGGTTAGAGAGCATAATACATAGAAGGCTTCAAAAGGGCTGAGCCCTGGTGGCGTAGTGGTTGTGCGCGGGACTGCGGCCCACTGGGATGGAGGTTCGATTCCAGCTCCACGGAGCAAAGGCTGGGCCTCCTACTCCCACCACCTGAGGGCAGTGATGCCTAAAAAAAATAAAAAAAATAAAATAAAATAAAAAAATAATAAAAAAAAAAAAAAAAGAAGGCTTCAAAAGGGTTCTGCGAAAATTCGATTATGTTTTCATTCACTTTTTTTCCATGGGCTCTTTGAAGGTCCTTCTATGACTTCAGTTCTTTTAAATTCATTACGGTTTGTTTTATGATCCAGAATATGAATGTGTACCTGAATATGTGTTGTCATACTGTTGGGTGGAATGTTATATAAACAAATATTAAGTAGATTCAATTGGTTAATGGTGTTAGTCCATTCTTTAATAAAATGTCTACCATTTCTATTAATCACTAAGATACGAATGTTAACTCTTCTTTTAGCTGCTGTCTGATTTTAGGCTTTAAATTACCTATGAAATCATATTTAAAGTGAGGTTGTTGAATACAACATTTAGCTGCTCATTAAAAAAATTCATTTTGCAATTTTATTTTTTAACTTCATGTTATTTAAGGGACTTACAGTTAATGTGGTTATTGATGTTTGCAATTGACTATCATTTTATTAAAAAATAAAAAAGTTTGTTGTTTTTCCTTCCTTTTTTTGGGTTATTTGGATATTTTTTCCCCACTGTGGAATGTAGCATACATAGGGAAAGTGTGTAAACACAGCTGTATGGCTTAAATTTATTTTTAGACAGTAAATATCTAGGTCACCACCACCTAGGTTAAGAAACATGTTGAGCCCCGGTGGCGTAAGTGGTTGAGTGCGCAACGGTGGCCCATGGGCTTGGCAGTTCAAATCCAGCAGCGGCTCTCATGAGCAGTGCTGGGTAGCTCCCACGACCAACAAAGGGCAGCGATGCCCCCCCCAAAAACCAACACTGATAGTGTCCCATAGAGTTTCCCATGTATCTGGCCCTATTCTTCTACCCCTACACCTCTTTTCCTTTTCACTCTGCTTCTTTTGGTATGAAAATCATTTTTCTTTATCTTTTAATAATGTTCTGATGCAGTAGATTAACTCTGCAGAGCAAAATATATTCCAATTTTTTCCCATATCAAATGGGGTTTGTCAGTTTCATCATTGTTTAAAGATGCATAATATTCTATTGTAAGCATATACCAGAATTTAATTATCCATTCCTCCACAGGAGGGTATTTTGTTTTTTTCTTATATTTTTTAACTGTCTCTTTGTATAGTCCATGTGGTGGCTGCTCTAGTGGTTATAATATTCACAGTGAAGTTTCCACACTCTATTCAGAATAAAAAGCTTGCAACTTCAAAAGGAATTTAAAAACATTACCATCACCTTCTCTATATGATCGCTGAAGACAAATGGGTGCATAAGGAAATGTGGAGGAGAAAACTGATGGTGCCTGGTTATCAAAAGCATTGGGGGTCTTAAAGGCTTGAAGGTAAACAAGTGACCAGCTAGCACAGTAGTCACAAAGCCTACATGGAAGAAGCACATCAGCCTGTGTGATCACAAGGTGTCGAAGGGATCAGGTATCAGGCATCAAGGAAGAAAAAAAATCACATCATTGTGAATGAGGGGGTGTGCAGAATGGGGACCCAAAGCCCATTTGTGGTCAACTGGACAGTCCCTTACAGAAGGGTTGCTGGGAGGAGATGAGCCAGTCAGGGTGCAGTGTAGCAACGATGAAATATACAACTTTCTTTTCATTCTTCAATGCTTCCCCCCACCTCCACCAACAATCATGATCCCAATTCTACCTTATAAATCTGGCCAGAGCAGAGGATGTACACTGGTACAGAGAGAAACTAGAAACACAGGGAATGCAGGACAGAGGAACCCCTCAGGACCAGTGGTGAGAGTGGCGATACCGGGAGGGTGGAGTGAAGGTAGGGTAGGAAGGGGGAACCGATTACAAGGATCTAAATATAACCTCCTCCCTGGGGGACAGACAACAGAAAAGTGGTTGAAGGGAGACAATGGACAGTGTGCGATATGACAAAATAGTAATTTATAAATTATCGAGGTTTCATGAGGGAGGGGGGAATAGGGTGGGAAGTGAACAAATAAGGCGCTGATACCGAGGGCTCAGGTAGAAAGCAAATGTTTCGAGAATGATGGCAACAAATATACAAATGTGCGTGACACAAAAGATGTATGTATAGATTGTGATAAGCATTGTACAAGCCCTCAATGATTAAAAAAACCCCAAAAACCACAATACCATCATGTAGGCCCCCTTTCACTCCTATCTTTATGCTGCATTTATATTATGTATTGCATGTATATACGTTATCTGGCAGTGCTATAATTTTCTATTTCACTTGTCAGATATATTTCAAAGAAGTCAACAGAAGAAATTTGCCTATTTGTTAACATTTCTGTTGCTCTTCTTTCATTCTCGATATTCCAAGTTTCTTTCTGCAATCATCTTTCGGTCTAAGTAACTTCCTGTGTTAGGCTGAGTTCTCTCAAGAAGAAACACCAGTGATGCTTTCATGTGCACATGTATATAAAAACAGTTAATATTAAGAAATGCTGACACAGTTGTAGAAGCAGGGAAGTCCAGTCTAGTTCAAATTAGTGGATCTGACATTAAGCAGAAGGCTTTTCCTGGCTGGGGGAGCTGTAGAGGCTGATGACCAGGAAGCAGGAAGACCACAGGTTGGTAGATGCATATTCAAATGAATCCAAGGTTGGCAGTTTGCTGAAGCCTCCCAGTCACAAGGTCGCTATGAGTTGGTATTGGAACTGACTCGATGACAGTGACTCGAGTTTTATAGACGGACAACCCATCAGATGGTAAACCCAGAACCAGCAGAAGTAACTAGCTTTCCCAGGAGAAAAGCATAAAAAAGGAACAGGCTACATACTAAAGCAGTCTTTCTTCTAACGGCATCAAGGATGTGACCTGACTGCCAAGTGCTCGTCACAGATTGCGTTACATTAAACCTTATTGTGGAGTTGATTACATTGTGTTATACCACATCATGGGGAATTACCACCAAACCACTGGGAATGCTGTCCTAGCCAAGTTGACACAAAACCTAACTATCACACCTCATTTAGCAGTTCTCTTTGTACAGATCTGCTGGCAATTAATTCCCTTGGCTTTTCCTTATCTGAGAATGTCTTTCCTTCCTCTTCATTTCTGAAGGATATATTTGCTGGATATAGAAACCTGGTTTAATAATTCTCTTTCGGCACTTTAAAATTATTTCACATCCTTCACAAATAACTATTAGGTTATTTAGTGGAGACTGATTTTAAAGATTATTTTTTTTAAAGCTTGATTATATGCATGGGAATGGGTTTCTTTGAGTTTTGCTTTTTAAACCTGTAAGTTTACTTACTTCTCCAAATGTAGGAAGTGTTCTGATAGAATTTGTACAAATATCTTCCCAATTCTGTTCTGCTTCTCTCCTTCACGACTCCAATGACAGGAATATTAGAATTTCTGTTATTGTTTCGCAGGTCCTTAGGCTGATCATTTTTTATCCCTAATATTATTTCCCTTTCTTCTTCAGAATGAATAATTTCTATCAATCAATCTTCAACTTCACTCTTTCCTTTGACATCTTCAGTCTGCTATTGAGCCTCTCTAGCTATTTTGGTTTCAGTTATGATAGTTTTCAGTTCTAAAATTCCCATCTGGGTTTCTTTGTATCTTCTATTTCTTTGATGAAGCTTTCCATGTTTCCATTCATTTAAAAGTATTTACTGGAACATTTTCTTATAATAGGTGCTTTAAAGTCTTTGTCATATAACACCATATAATACCAACACCAGGTGTCATCTCAACATTGATGTCTTCTAATTTTTCCCGCCCCTCATACAAGTTTAAAAAACTTCTGCTTCTTATTATACCAATTAATTTTGAAATGTATTCTGGGACATTTGAAATAGTATGGTATGAATTTCTAGATCTTATTAAAATGCCTAGGTTTGACATACAGTTCTAATCTGTCTTCTAAGGTTCCTTCAGTTTTCTAAACCTTCGCAATACTAAAGATAAAAAAAAAGTTAAATTCACCACTGGTTCCATGATACTTAGAGCCTGGTCCTCATCTCGAATCTGACTACTAGGGCTTTCCAGCATCTTTTTTTTTTTGGGGGGGGGGGTGGGCATCACTGCTCTCTGGTGGTGGGAGTAGGAGGCCCAGCCCCACGCACAACCACTACGCCACTGGGGCTCAGCCCCTTTCCAGCATCTTCACACAACCATTTCATGTATTCTTTTTGGGTTTTATATTTGTTTTCAGCTAGAGAGACAAGATTCACTCCCTCCAGCTTAGCGAGTGGTAGTTAAGTTGCTGTGAGTGTTCATCTTCAGATAAGACTTCTCCAATCCATAAGCAAAACTTTCAGGTTTGCATCAAAATCTTGCTATTCAAAGAAACTTTACCTACTTTTACATGATCCTTTCTCTTCAGTCTTGATAATGTACTAAATTTATATCATTCATTTGCTAAGAACTTACATTTGCTTCCAATGTCTGTGTCTGAACAACTCTGAACATTATAATGAGGTCAGTCAGTTCTGCTATAAAGCTTATTTTAAAATAAGAAATGTACTCCAATGCCATTAATGCATTAGGGGACAATTTAAACATAACAACATGCATTCTGTTTGCTAATGCATGATAGTGTCTGCCAAAGTACTAGGTAAATGCAGAGCACAGCACTCAGCTGATCCAAGCCACATAGGAATATGCAAAATACACATGCCCCTCAAAAGGTGACCTGCTACCTCAGAACACTTATCTGATATTGCAACTGTTTTTCTAGTTCTAGATAAATCTCCTGCTATGACTATTCAACAACCCATAAGCTGTAACCTCTTCTGACATCTAGGCTTACAAGTAAGTATGAGGTCTTTTTCCAAGGTGAAGTGCCATGTTCATTGCAGTATTCATGTGGCTGATAACTATGTAAGACATGCAAAACTGTGCCCCTATTCTAATGATGGATCCAGATTTAGAAGATGTACTTGGAGACCAGAGAGAAGACTAGGAAAGGAAGAACAAAGAGCAATTTTTGCAAGGTCAAGATGTAGGGTTAGGATGATTTTTATCTGTAACTAACCAAATATAAGAGTCACTAACCTGGAAAGTGATGGCTAATCAAATCATTAACTAAGTTGCTTTGAAGATTCAATGCCAACCTACTTAATCAAACTAGAAGTGAGGTGCTGGTTCCTCAACCACACAAAAGATTGTTGAGGTAAAGGTTAAGAATCACAAGACTCAGTTGGTCCAAGGGCAGGTGAAAAGCCAGGACAGTCCTATGTCACGTGGGGTCCACAAGGAAGATCTAAATGCTCTGTGCTTAAGAACCAGTGATTTGGGCTGAGCCCCGGTGGCGTAGTGGTTGTGCGCGGGACTGCGGCCCACTGGGACGGAGGTTCAATTCCAGCAGTGGGGCTGGGCCTCCTACTTCCACCACCGGAGAGCAGTGATGCCCAAAATAAATAAATTAATAAATTAATTAATTAAAATAAAATGATTAAAAAAAAAAAGAACCAGTGATTTGGAAGATGCAATCAATTCCTTTAAAATTGTTTATCTTTAATTGAGCAAATATAGTGGAGCTTAAGTTATGGTTAATAGACTGCAGGAAGGAATCTCTCCTCCATGTGTTTATTTAACAACCTAGGGGGTGGGGAGAAGAGACTGGAGGAGCAAATCTCATCAATTTTGCTTTTCAAAAGATGCCTCCAGAATCCAATCACTCATCACAAACTCCCTCTGATCCGTCCTGGGCCAAACCATCACCATCTCCTTGGCACAAAGGCGGAGTACTTTAGTGCTAACCAAAAGGCTGGTGGCTCCAAGCCAGAAGCTGCTTTGTGAGAGAAGACTAGAAACCTTCATGCTTGCACCCACAAGCACTCAAGTACTTAACCTAGAGGGTCGTTCTGCTCTGTTCTACAGGCTCACTCTGAGTACAAATCAACAAAGTCGTTCATTAGCCCACTAAAAGTCTGACCATGCCACTCTTGCACCCCAAACTCCTGACAGCTCTCCAGCTCCCCTAGAATATATGGCCAAGTCCTTACAATGGCTTTCTATGACCCTTCAGGATCTGTGCCCTGCCCCCTCCGGGCTATATTACTCTGACCTTACTTCTTACCACTCTCTCCATGGTTCACTTATCTCTTGCTTCACTGGCTTCTTTGCTTTTCTCTAAATAAATATGCCCAACACCCTCCTACCGCAGGCCCCTTCATCCTTGTGTCTAGAATGCTCTCCCTCTACTCATCTGCCAGGCTCATGGCTGCACATTCTTCTGGTCTTCTCTCATTATCGCTTTACCAAGGAGAACTTTCCCCTTCCCTCTTTATGCAGCTTCTTTCCAAGAACGTGACACTATCTGCCATGCCAAGTGATTGCTATCTGTCTTTCCACATTGAAATGCAAGGTCTATGAGGGCAAGGATTTGGTTTAGCTCCTTGATATACATTCTCTTATTGGCTATAACGATGATGGCTCAAGGTAGATGCTCGTTAAGTTTCTTGTGGAACCAATTCTCGGAGGCTACAATAAGCAACCCCACAGCATAAAATGACCGCTGCTTGGCATTCCAGAGGAGGCAGAGCCCCTTTCTTGGTCAGCATCAAGGTTGTATCTGAAAGAGGAAATCGCACAAAAGCCATCAAGACTACAAAGAGGCTTTCAGCCTCGGAAACCCTAGTTCACCAAAGAGTACTGCCCTTGAATAAAGGAGCTCAGATGACATCATGGGTTGGGCACTGGGTTGCTAACTGTCAGCAGTTCAAACTCACCACTGTGGGCATGAGGCTGCCTGCGCCTATAAAGGGTTGCAGCCTCTGAAACGCTACAATAAGACTATTATCCATCAGAATCAGCTTGATTATAAGCAGGCTTGGGTTTTCCCCTTAAATGATGATTCCCACTAATGCAGAATGAAGTGTCTGAAAGTCAACCACAGGGTCAGCAGTTCAACCCACCAGCCGTCCAGGGGAGAAAGATGTGGCAGTTTACTCCCAGGAAGATCTGCAGCCTTAAACCCTCTGGATGGCAGTTCTACTCTGCTCCATTGAGTCACTCTGTGTCAGAATGGATGTGAAGGCAGTTAGTAGGTGGCCCCTCACAGAGCAGATTCTCAGC